>JAUELO010000031.1:614719-625719 GCA_032357855.1 Amphibolips quercusostensackenii | reverse complement strand
TTTCGAAAAAATATTTTACCTTTAAGGGTTTTAAAAATAGGACACAACTTCAAACTTGAATTGCCTCACTTTACTACATAAATACTACAATTTTATCTCTTTCAGATAATGAGCGTCTATATATTCCTTCTATGAATCAAATCTGCATTCGGAGTGAAAAATTTGCTAATTTCAATCACGTTTTCGTGAAATGTTTCTTGCTTTGAATGCTCACGTTTCATACAAAAATGATTGAAATTAGTCCATTTTTCACTACGAATACAAATATGATTAAAAAGAGAAATACGCCCTAATTATCTAAAAAATGTAATTTCAGCATTCATGGAGTAAAATGAGGCAATTTACTTTTTAGGTTGGGTCGTGATTCTAACGCTCATTTCAGGACCTACTCCTGTTTTAAATCAAGTCTTCTGTACTTGGAGTTAAAAACTGTTCATATTCAATGCTTTTTGTGTTATATGATTTTTTCGATTGCTTAGCTTAGAATCAAAAAAAATTTTCGTATGTCGAAAGTATTCAAATTACGGACTTGAATCAAAACAGCAGTAGGCCCTAAGTATGTATAAATGATAAAATTCTGGTACTGTTTTATTGGTAACATTTAAAAATAAAATCTGAGACTGATCAACACTTCTATACAGACTTAACATTCAAGTGGATCAACATTGAAAGTTTGAATTTCAGTTGTTACAGTTAGAACATTTTACTTTGTAGTTGATCAACGTGTAATATTCCATTTTTTAAATTATTGAACTTTGTATATCACAATAAAAATGTTTTCACCTTCTAACACTTATTTTTCAAATTACTATATACTTTTTACCTATTACAATTTTATATTGGATGACGGGCCTGATTATAATACAGGATAAGATCCGGCAGAACCCGGATAAGTCCCTGATAAAAACCGGATAGAACTTTTATACGGATAAATCCTGGCTCTATCTAGTTACTTTTTTTCTTTCTGAAAATCATTCGGGATTATCCAGGTTCTATCAGAAAATCGTCACGAATAATGTATTTTGACAAAGTTGACATTGTCCTTCTATACGGGTATATCCGGGTCGTATCAGGAGCACGAATACAGTAATTGATTCCCTGTAAAGTCAAAAAGTGCGTCTATTCGAGCATATCCGTGATATAACCGGTAGTATTTGCACCAATAAATTAAGCAAGTCAGGCAATGTACATTTAACCGGGTCTATCCGGGGCCTATCCTAGACATGACGCGAGGATTGGATTTCCCGTGAGTTCAAAAAGGCCGTCTGTCCAGGTTTTATCCTAGAACAACCGGGTCTATTTGGGATCTATTCGGGACGTGGAACCAGAAATTGATTTCAGCTGTAATGTGAAAAAGGGCGTCTGTCCGGGTCTAACCAGGACCAATCTGGGAGTATTTGCATCGAGAAAGAGACCAAGTCCGATAAAGCATGTTTTATCGGGTCTATCGGGGACCTATCCAAGACGTGA
This sequence comes from Amphibolips quercusostensackenii, assembly GCA_032357855.1. Taxonomy (NCBI): domain Eukaryota; kingdom Metazoa; phylum Arthropoda; class Insecta; order Hymenoptera; family Cynipidae; genus Amphibolips; species Amphibolips quercusostensackenii. Next base: position 624,249 of record JAUELO010000031.1, on the reverse strand, counting down.
AATCAGAAATTTTAGTTTTAATGTCAAAAAGCTCAAACATTTTCGTTCTATACATCGTTCGTATGAATGTATAACTTTTCGTGAAACGTAGGTAGATTTATGCATTAATTACTAAATACGCTTTTAATGTAGGTGTAAGGTCGTTTCTATACGGATTAATTGTTTATTATCAAGAGAACTCAATCAGGTTTTCATCAGGACTTAAAGTAGACACAATAGTACTCTTGGATCCCCGACTATCGGTACAATGTTCACTAGAGTGGCCTAAAAAACGTTTTTTGAGCTAGAGGGAGAGGGTATTTTTTAAATACAAAATATTACAAATGTCCACTTTTTTCTCAAATTGGTATCCTCAGGATACTCATTGTTGAATACTTACATAACTTTCAGACTTTTTGTCTGATTTTTAACGAATTTCTATTTAATTAAAGAATTTTTATTTGCTTAAGCAGTTTTTTGCGAATAAAAACTATTTTTAAAATCGTATTTTCTAAATTAAACATAATATTGAATGATTTTGAGGAGTAGTGCATTTTGCTAAAAACTTTGTGTCATTGTTTAATCAATGAATTATTTTTTACTTTAAACTTTTCTTTAAGTTAAATATGAATTGTTTACATTTTTTTTGAAACTCTTTCAATACACTACAGTACTATACAGTCAGAAAAATATTTTTATGTGTTCCATTTTATATTACTTGTTTGGAGTTTAGGAAAAAAAAGTCTTGAGCAAATAAAAATAGTCCAATAAAATAGAAATTTGTTAAACATTACAAGAAAAGAATCAAAGTTATGTAAGTATTTAACAACAAGTAGCATAGGATACAAGCTTAAGAAGAAAGTGGACATCTATGGCTTGACTTTAAGAAATTTCGAAAATAAATAAAAATTACCTGTTTTAATAATCACATAATGTTTCTTAAAAAATGCACTACTCCAAAAAATAACCAAACATCATAATTTCATTCAGAAAATTTGATTATTTTCTAAATTTTTTGAAAAAAAATAATTGTTTGAATAAGTTAAATTTATTTAAACAATCAAAATTTGCTTAACAAGACATAGGGGAAACTCATCTTCAATCCCTGAACAATTATACATTTTTCAAAAAAACCTGAAGTATCAGTTCAATTTGTCGAAAATCCAAAATGTGTACGTGTTAAATATATGGGATTTTCAAGTGCCTGGTGGCACGTGCTAATGATAGAATTTCAACAAAAAAATTTGGATTTTCTTTCTCTGGAACTGGAATGTTTTTACTTACAGACTTTTGCTAAATAATGTCACTCAAACTATAATCACTAAATTTTGTTATTTTGGAAAATGTAATTAAAATTTTAATATTGTATAGTTATAATATATCTGAAAGTAATAAATCCCTTAAATTTTGGAGCTTCGCAATTTAAACAGAAATCACAAATTGAATTTAATAATTTAATTAAACATTAAAATATTAAAATTTGAATTTACGGACTTTAATTGTAAATATTTAATTAAGGCCTTTTTAAATCCACCTATTCATTAAATGTGTACAAAATAAAAAATAAAAATATATTGCTCAGTTAGCACTGGCTCTCCAGCGAAACAGTTTGGCTGACATTTTGTCGACAAGATCTGAGCGATTTATCAGCTCAGTTCGCTAGACCTTGCGGTTGTATTTTTGGTCTAGGCTTAAGTTTAGGTAGTTTACGTAGGATTCGAATCTACAGCATGTGTGATTTTTTGAAGCGTTTGAGCGTGCAGTTGTTTGTAAGAATCCGCGCGCGCAATTGTATAATTTCAAAAATAAATAAAGTGCAGTGATAATATATAAAACAATTTTTTTTGCAAATTTATCATTATATTACATTATCTGTTTCAAGGCGCTGCACCGAATAGTTCCCGGCTAGGACCTGTATAAATGTTTCTAAGCGCCCCATACAGGTCACGGATAGGCTCGGATACGAAATCGTATGACGATTAGATCCCGGCTAGGGCTGGATAAGACCCGGATAAAATTTGCAAGCGCCCCTTACAGGCCCCGGATACAAAATCGTATGTCGATTAAATCCCGGCTGGAGCCGAATAAGACCCGGATAGAATTTTCAAGTGCCTCATATAGGTGCCAGATAGGCCCTGATACGGAAATGTATGCTGAATAGATCCCGGCTAGGACCAGATAAGACTCGGATGAAATTTTCGAACGCCCCTATAGGTCCGGAATAGGACGAATATGAAATTATATGCCGAATATGAAATTATATGCCGGATAGATCCCGGGTAGGACCCGAATAAATATATTTCCTGACGTCCCGTGAAATTCATGAATAGACCCGGGTACAATAACCATAGTTCATTCCTGAGAGGCCAGGATAGAGTCCCGACTCTATCCTGGTTTTACCCGGGTTTTATCCGGCATTTTAAGCAGGGAACTCTCTCCGTTTTTCACATTTTTAACATGTTTTAGCTTCAATCTTTTTTTCAGTGTTTATGCTGAATGCACAGAGGGCCGGTAGGCACGAAATAATAGCTAAAATTAAAAGCAACGAACAATAAGGCTACAAGTGCTTGCTAGGGGTTTTTTCAGTGTAGCTTATTACAAATTTTTTGTAAAAAATTCAAAACAGCAGCGAAAGTTTAGAAAAGTTGTAAGATTGGCCTCTTATTCAAGGGTTTTGGGAGTCTATGATTATGCATTTTGTGTACAAAATACAATACTAAGAATGGCAGATTCAAAATGGCGGCAAATTTTGAGAAAAGTTGATGGATTGAGCTAAACGTTCTTACTCGGAGGTTTTAAGTGTCTATGATTACGAATGTGGGGTCAAAAATACAAAATTAGAAATGGCGGGTTCAAAATGGCGGCGAAACTTTAGCAAAGCTGACGAGTCAGGCCATTAAAAGTACTTACTCGGTGGTTTTAGGGGTCGCGGATTACGAAGTTTGGGTCAACAACTTACAATTCAAAAGAAAGGATCCAAAATAGCGTCAAACATTTTGAATGGTTGACGGATTGGGCTAAAAATACTTACTTTGGGATTTTAGTGGTCGTGCGCTGGAATTTTTTATTTAAATATCTAAAAATGTTAATCATGGATTCAGAATGTCAGCAAAAATTCAGAAAAGTTAACGGATTGGTCTAGAAGTGCTTGCTTAAACTAAATTGAAATTTTTGAAACATAAGATTTTAACAAAATAATAATAAAACAGCAATTTTTATTTTAATAAATTATTTTTATTATTTATCACAGTTAATTATTTAGGCTATGTTATTTATTGTATACTAATTGATTTATCATTTATTTTTTATTTATTATATAATTTTTAATTAAATTACTTTCAATTTCAATTTCATCAAGTAATATATTATAATAATTATGAATAATTGTTATTGTTTTTATTACAGTAGTAGCTTAGATTTTCAAATTTCATACATAGATGTAATTGGGTAGGCGAGTGCACTGAATAACTCCATAAAAGTGGGAACGACTGAATGCGCACTGGTACTTTTCGAGTATGTTTTTTTTAAACAAATGAAAACGCACAAAATGTCACTAGAAATATTAAACCTATATGGTTTTCTACAGCTATTGCACCTATTCCGTATTTTTAAATATTTATCAAGGCACAAATACAACCGACAATATTTACATTACGGGAATTTAATTGAAAAACGGAAAATTTACTTTTGATCGCAGAAAAATTCAAGTTTACATTATTTAAATAATCTTGGTCAATTAAGAAAAGTGATTTCTACTTTATCTAGAGTCTTATGGCATATAAAAGTGTATCTCTTAGGGTACGGATTCATTTACTTATTTAAAAATTCAACTATTTGGTTCAAAGTTAAACTTATTTATTAAAAATTAATTTCTTAATTGAAGATTCATAATTATGTGTGGAAATTCATCTCTGGTTAAAAATGTAACTAATACTTTGTTAAAAATCAATTTTTTGACCTAAAAATTATAAATATTTCAGTAGAAACTTTGACTATAGTTTGCTGAAAGTACGTTAACGCTCCATTCGTGAATAGTGGCTTTTCCGTTCAAATCCGGGCCGTGGCAGATTTTTTCTCGTTTCTCCAGAAAAATTATTTTACCAGTAATCAGCAAGCCTAACATCATAATTGATTAATTAACTACTCTGGTCGACACCATAACATCCTTACTTAAAGTTATTCAGATTCGGTGAAACTATTCAGATTAGAATTACTTACTAGAAATTCCCAGGCTATATAGACGTAGACTCACGTCATCCTGTGATATAGGAGAAACGAGAAAAGTTCTGCTGTGGCCTCGGTGGCGTAATTGGTTAACGCTCCACTCGTGAATAGTGGCGTTCCCGGTTTAAATCCGGGCCGTGGCAGATTTTCTCTCGTTTCTCCAGGAAAATTATTTGATTAGTAATCAGCAAACCTAACATCATAATTAATTAATTAACTACCCTGGTCGACACCATGACATCCTATCTTAAACTTATTCAGATTCGGTGAAACTATTCAGATTAGAATTACTCACTAGAAATGCACAGGCTATATAGACGTAGGCTCACGTCATCCTGTGATATAGGAGAAACGAGAAAATTTCTGCTGTGGCCTCGGTGGCGTCATTGGTTAACGCTCCACTCGTGAATAGTGGCATTCCCGGTTAAAATCCAGGCCCTGGCAGATTTTTTCTCGTTTCTCCAAAAAAATTATTTGACCAGTAATCAGCAATCCTAACATCATAATTAATTAATTAACTACCCTGGTCGACACCATAACATCCTTACTTATTCTTGGAGTTGATCTCGGACTAGAGACAAAAAAATAGTAAGGAATAAATACACAGATACTGTAATCTACGCTTAAAATGTCTTCGGAAAATAGAGTTTCAATTCAGTGCAAGGAAGTAGCAGAACAATATTTTTCAACCGTACTCCAAGGACTTAAGTTAACCTTTAGCAAAATTATCATATCATCTATACTCTTTTCATTATCATCAGCAGCTGAAACTAGAAGATATTTCTATATATCACAACTTCATTTTAAAATTTGAATTTATATATTTCAACAGATGTTCCATACCTTCTTCTGGCGTTTTATGAGATAGCATTGAACGGAAGCCGAGGATAATTGTTCTGGCCTTTTGTTTTTCTTTCCCTCTAGGGTTTTTTTTGAATCACATTGTTAGCGAGAAGTCTTTGTCGAAGAGAATGATATTTATTATAAAATTTTCCTTTTGAGAAAAGTTTTTGATTTGTGACTTTATTCCTGCTGAATGGAATATAGTATGTGCTAGCTTTCTCGGTGAATATTGTTTTTTGATCACAAGAGAGAATTCTTAAAATCTGGATGTAGGAATGCTAGAAAAATGTTTAATGTCATGAATGATAGTTCTCAGTTTGTCTTAATTTAATAATATTTTCTTGTTTACCAGTATTTCAGATAATCGAAGATTTCAGTCTCAATAATCCAGACTTAAAATATTCCTTGAAGAATCATTCGAGCATTTATTATCACTATAAAACTTCTTAACAATTTCCCCACTGACTTTGTTAGTTGAAAAGCATGTAACATTTACAGAGCAAGTATTTTCGGTTCTAGTGGGAGGTCTGGTATTTCCTTTTAAATGATCCAGAAAGTTCTGTGCTTTTGATGGTTGCAGTACGGATTCTACAGTTTCATGAGCCCGTCCTATAATTTAGTATTTTTAATATATCGAAAAATAGTTTGTTTTTTAGATTAACATATCGATGTTTAATATATATTTTTATCGTCATATAGAGATTTTAAAAGCAAAAATTATTGCGTATTCAACTTCAAAAATCGTAGCACATTATTTTTTTGCACGAGTGAAATATTAGGTATATAATTAGTTAAAAGTATACAAAGTTTATTTCCAGGTACTTTTTATCATTAAAAATATGTATTAAAATTATTTATTATCATACTTATCTTCGGTCTAAAAGAATTTTGTGCTTTCTAAATAACTAAATAAATAAAATAAAAACACATTCTTGAATTTCAATTCTACTCTTGTTGTTCGTTATTAACATGGAAAGAATCGGAAACAACCTCTCCATTAACAAAAAAGAAGCCTTCCAAAAAAACCTGAGGATAAATATACATTAAATTCAGAAGAAATCATCATTGCTCAACATTTGCTGTGTAAAATACTTCAAAAAAAGAAAATATGAAAAGGCTGATTTTTTTACGGAAATAGCGTAAATAGGGAATTGAATTTATTAAAAATTAGGCAGGTTCTACACTTTACGTAGAAAAATCTATCAGCGCTTAGGTGTCCTACTTTTATTTTCGGACCCTGGTAATGTTTACTATTTTCTTTCAAAATCCTTTAGACAATTTAGAAAAAGTTTAAAATTAACAAAGTGGAGACGATTCGATTGATAATATTAAAATAAGATTTTCGCAGAAAACCAACACTTACATTTTTTTGACATTTTTTGTTGAATTTGTCCTCCTATAAGGAAAATATCCTGTGAGTTTTACATGGAATAAACGATTTTTGTAGACAGAAAATTTTTTTCATAAAATTAAATTTACGCATTTTTCTTGAAAGGAACGAAAGATACACACAAATTTCAAGATAAAAGATTGGACATCTAAAAAATTTCTGCATCTTTTTATGTTCTCAAAATTCGAAAAAAAAATAAAAAAGATTTTCTGCAGAAATCCACCTTTTTATTTATTGCAATGTTTTTTAAATTAAATTCTGATAATATAAGAAACGCATTCTAAAAATTATACACGGAATAAATTTGAATAATTTTAGATTGAATCAAACGTGAACAGCTTTAAGGTTAAGTAATTCTGCGGTGGTTTCTTAACCTATTTTATTATATACAAGGTGTCAATCAGGAGCGCCGTATGAACAGCTGTGCGTCCGTGAGCGGGAGTCTAACGCCGAGGTAGTGACCACGGGTTCTCCTGCAACAATCCCCACCACGGATACAGATAGAAAGACAATGTTGGATTACCAAAAGAAAGGAAGGATACAACCTTTGCAAGAATATTTGGACTATAGACATAACCGAGGGATACTAACTACGCAATAGTACTGCTGCACATAGAAAAATCCCACAAGTTAAAAATTACGATAGAAGATTTCTGAAAAAAACATTTTCAGACGATCAATCCTGTAAGGGCTGGTTTTGTTACAGCAACAAAAAATAACGATCAAAATGAAATTACTCTGCAAAAATTGTTAGTGATAAAAATTTTTATTTCAACAGTCATACTGCAGGAAATAAAATGATTCCGGAGAATAATAGGAACATACTAATTCCTTCAGGAACACACTTTTTCCATAGATGCGTTTGCATCATGCCCCAGAAAAAAAACCTCTCAAGGTCACTTATCTAAATTTGCTAAGACATTTTTTCTCCATCGCAAACTCAAAAAGATCAAAGATTTTTTGCTAAAATCAAGTTCTTGGAGCCCCATCAATTTTTAATCAACTTTTTCACAACTATCCCTTGCAAATACATTGATTAGAATTTACTTGGAAGGATGCTAAATTTTTTATTTCAATCCTATTTAAAAACTGAGACTGAAGTATGCAGCGTTTATGATAAACGAAAAAACGAAAAAAATTGCTTTCTCAAACCAGCAAAAATCTAAACTATTTTTTGAGGAAATTATTTTATGCAATGCCTGAAGATCGCCAAAAATGTTCCATCTCTCTAAAATATATGGAACACAACCCAATTTATCCCCTAAAAACTCAAAAAATCACCAAAAACACACTTATACGAAAATCTGCAATTTTCTTCCACAAAGTTATTTTATAGGGCGCACAAGGGTTATCTTAAAAGTTTCATCCCCTTAAATAGTGTCAAACACACCTCAATCAATCCTCAAAAAATTCAAAAAACACTAAAAATACAATAATAAGAAAATCTGTAATTTTCTCTCACAAAATTATTTGATGCGATGCACAAAAATTGATAAAAAAGTTTTATCTCCCTGGATAATGGGAAGCGCACTCCAGTTCTTACCCCAAAAAATCACCGAAAATACAATAATACGAAAATCTGCAATTTCCTTCTACAGAATTATATCATTAAATGCACAAAAAATTAATGAAAAAGTTTTATCCACCTAAATAGTGTAGAGCACACCCCAATTCATCCCCCAAAAACTTAAAAATCACCAAAAACAAAATAATACGAAAATCTCCAATTTTCATCCACAAAGTTATTTTATTTAATGCACAAAAATTAATGAAAAAGTTTCATCCCCCTAAATTATGTAGAACACACCCCAATTCATACCGTAACACTTGAAAATTCACAAAAAATACAATAATAAAGAAGTCTGCAATTTTATTTTACAAAATTATTTTATTTGGTGCAAAAAATTTTTTTTAAAATGTTCATTTCTCTAGCTAATGTATAACACAGCAATTTTCTTTTTTCGATGAATCTTTGTGCATCGAATGAAGTAATTTTGTGAAAGAAAATTGTAGACTTTTGAATTATTGTATATTTAGTGAATTTTTTAAGCGCTAGGGGATGAATTTGGATGTTTTCCACATTATCTAGGAGGATTATACTCCTAAAGCAATGTTTGTACGTCTAATCAAATAATTTTGTGAAAGAAAATTGCAGGTTTTCGTATCATAGTATTTTTTGTGATTTTTCGAGTGTGTTCCACATGATTCAGAGAGATAAAACTTTTTAATCAATTTTTGTGCAAAGCAAAAAATAATTTTGTGAGAGGAAATTGCAGATTTTTGTATTATTGTAGTTTTAATGATTATTGAGTTTTTGGGGATGAATTGAGGTGTGTTTAACATTATCTAGCGGGATGAAACTTATTAAACATTCCTTGTGTGCCCGATAAAATAACTTTGCAGAGTTTTTGGGGGATGAATTGCGGTGTATTACACATCAGCCAGGGAGATGAAACTTTTTGGTCAATCTTTGTGCATCTAGTTCAATAACTTTGTGCAAGAAAATTGCAGACTTTCATATTATTGTATTTTTGGTGATTTTTTGAGTTTTTAGGAGATGAATTGGGGTGTGTTCCATATATTTTAGGAAGATGAAACTTCTTTGGCGATCTTTAGACATTGCATAAAATAATTTCTTAAAAGAATAGTTTAGATTTCTGCTGGTTTGAGAAAAAAGTTTTTTTCGTTTTTTCGTTTATCATAAACGCTGCAAACTTCAGTCTCAGTTTCTTAGTAGGATTTAAATAAAAATTTCAGCATCCTTCCAAGTAAATTCTAATCAATGTATTTGCAAGGGATAGTTCAGCAAAAGTTGATTAAAAATTGATAAGGCTCCAAGAACTTGATTATTGCAAAAAATCTTCGATCTTTTTGAGTTTGCGATGGAGAAAAAATGTCTTAACTCCTCAAAGCAAATTCAGATGAGTGACCTTGAGAGGTTTGTTTCTACGTCATTATCCAAACGCATTTATGGAAGAAGTGTGTTATTGATGGAATTAGTATGTTCTTATTATTTTCCGACTTCATTTTATTTTCTGCAGTATGACTGTTGAAATTAAAATTATGATCCCTAACCATTTTTGCAGAGTAATTT
>JAUELO010000031.1:545369-566737 GCA_032357855.1 Amphibolips quercusostensackenii | reverse complement strand
TCTTGGAAGTCCTTAGAAAATCATTTAAATCTTTGTGAAATCTTTCTGATATCTTTAGAAATCTCTTTAAAATATTTAGTAATATTTGTGAAAATGCTGAAATCATTGAAGTCTTTGTAAATTTTTTAAAAAATGTATTTAAAATCTTTGCGAAATATTTGAAATCTTTGTGAAATCTTTGGGTAAACATTTAAATCTTTGTGAAATCCTTTTTAATCTATCCGAAATCTTCGTGAAATATTTTTAATCTTTGTAAAATCTTTGGGGAATAATTGTAATCTTTCTTAAATATTCGGAAATATTTTTGAAATGTTTAGTAATATTTGTGCATTTATTGAAATCTTAAGGAAATCATTGAAATCTTTATGCAAACTTTAAAATCTGTATAAAGTATTTGCGAAAGTTTTGAAATCTTTGTAAAATCTCTGAGATATCTTTGAGAAATTATTGAAATATTTGTGAAATCTTTGGAAATCCTTGCTAAATATTTGAAATATTTTTGAAATACTTGATAATATTTGTGAAATCATTTAAATCTTTGTGAACTCCTTAGGAAATAAATAAAATCTTTTATCACTTTTCGAAATCTATTTAAAATTTTTTTGAAATAATTAAAATCTTTTAAATCTATGCGAATTCTTTGTGAAATATCTGAAATCTTGGAAATTCTTTAAAAAATCATTGAAATCTTTGTAAAATCTTTCTGATATCTTTGGATATCTCTTCAAAATATTTGAAATAATTTTGAAATAATTGGTAAAATTTGTGAAATTATTGAAATCATTGAAGTCTTTGTAAAAATGTTTTAAAATCTGTCCGAAATCTTTGCGAAATCTTTGAAATCTTTGGAAAAACATTAAAATCTTTGTCAAATCATTTTGAAATCTTTGGGACTCTTTGAAAATCTTCGCGCAATATTTTAAATATTTTTAAAATACTTGATAATATTTGTAATATTATTAAAATCTTTGTAAAATCCTTGGAAAATCATTGAAATATTTGTGCACGTTTCGAAATCTATTTGAAATTTTTATGAAATAAATAACGTCTTTTAAATTCATCCGAAATTTTCGTGAAGCATTTGCAATCTTGGAAGTCCTTAGAAAATCATTTAAATCTTTGTGAAATCTTTCTGATATCTTTAGAAATCTCTTTAAAATATTTGAAAAATTTTGAAATATTTGGTAATATTTGTGAAAATGCTGAAATCATTGAAGTCTTTGTAAATTTTTTTAAAAATGTATCTGAAATCTTTGAGAAATATTTGAAATCTTTGTGAAATCCTTGGGTAAACATTTAAATCTTTGTGAAATCTTTTTTAATCTATCCGAAATCTTTGTGAAATATTTTTAATCTTTGTAAAATCTTTGGGGAATAATTGTAATCTTTCTAAAATATTCAGAAATATTTTTAAAATGTTTGGTAATATTTGTGAAATGATTGAAATCTTTAGGAAATCATTGAAATCTTTATGCAAACTTTAAAATCAATATAAAGTATTTGCGAAAGTTTTGAAATCTTTGTAAAATCTTTGAGAAATCTTTGAGAAATCATTGAAATATTTGTGAAATCTTTGGAAATCCTTGCTAAATATTTGAAATATTTTTGAAATACTTGATAATATTTTTGAAATCATTTAAATCTTTGTGAAATCATTTAAATCTTTGTGAACTTCTTAGGAAATCAATAAAATCTTTTATCACTTGTTGAAATCTATTAAAAATTTTTTTGAAATAATTAAAATCTTTTAAATTTATGCAAAATCTTTGTGAAATATTTGAAATCTTGGAAATTCTTAAAAGATCGTTGAAATCTTTGTGAAATCTTTCTGATATCTTTGGATATCTCTTCAAAATATTTGAAGTAATTTTGAAATATTTGGTAAAATTTGTGAAATTATTGAAATCATTGAAGTCTTTGTAAAAATTTTTTAAAATCTGTCCGAAATCTTTGAGAAATCTTTGAAATCTTTGGAAAAACATTAAAATCTTTTTCAAATCTTTTTGAAATGTTTGGGAATCTTTGAAAATATTCGCGCAATATTTTAAATATTTTTAAAATACTTGATAATATTTGTGATATTATTAAAATCTTTGTAAAATCCTTGGAAAATCATTCAAATCTTTGTGCACGTTTCGAAATCTATATGAAATTTGTATGAAATAATTAAAGTCTTTTAAATTTATCCGAAATTTTCGCGAAATATTTGCAATCTTTGAAGTCCTTAGAAAATCATTGAAATCTTTGTGAAATCTTTCTGATATCCTTAAAAATCTCTTTAAAATATTTAAAATATTTTTAAATATTTGAAATCTTTGTGAAATCTTTGGGTAAGCATTTAAATCTTTGTCAAATCTTTCTAAAATCTTTGGAAATCTTTATATATATATAAGGACCTATATAGGACCTATATATCCCAAAGGTTTTGGGATATTTTAAAAGATTCCAAGGGATTTGTAAAGGATTTTCACTAATTTAATCTTATTTAAGAGGATTTCAATAGTTTTAAGTGATTTGAAAGCCCTTAAGGTGTTTCAAAAAAAATTTCAGGATTTCAAGAACGATTTGAAGTTTTTTTAATTTTTTCCAATTTCAAGGACTACATTTTTTTAATTGATTACAAAAAAGTCATAAATCGTTGCAAATGATAGTATCAGCACAAAACCTACCAAATGTTTTTTTTACATTGTGAAATTGAAAAATTGGGTACCTCCAAACGAGAATACAAAAATTCGTTTTCTTCCAGGTCTCGAAAATTCTCTCTTTATTTTTTTCTGGTTTATTGGGGTAATAGTTTTTGATAGTAGAAGACTAGAAACGGTACATAATTTTGATTTTATCAGAAAATTGAACTCTTATAGGTTCAATAGCGGAGTTTTACAATCAGTTTCATCTAAATTTGGTTATATTTCTGAAAAATAAAAAAATGTTGTCTTCCCACACTCGAAAATTAATTTCCTAATTTTGTTCTGACTCATTGCGTTAATGGTTTTTGATAGAAGAAGACCAGAAAAGGTACATACTTTCGGTTGAATAAGAAAATTTAACTTTTAGGTTTAATCGCGGTTTTTCACGATCGGTTTTATTCAAATTTGGTAATAATACGAAAATACGAAATTTCGTTGTCTTCTGACACTTGAACATTAAATTTTTAATATTTTTTTATTCATTAGGGTTTTTGATAATAGCAAACCAGAAAGGGTATACCTAATTTAGGCACAATTAGAAATTTCAACGTTTAGGTTTCTTTATAAGTGCTAATTGGAAGCTTCACGTTATAGTAAGGGTTAATGATCTCTTTAAAAAAATCTGTTTTGCAAAAATAATTATGAATGGATAAGTCTTTTATTTCCACTAATTTTTTAACTACCTTTTAAATGTTTAAACAAATGATTTTTTGTAGAAGTCGCAAGATTTGTCTATATTGTAGTTTTTGTGAGTCTTATAATAAATGTGAAGAATGTTTTTATTTGTTTTAATTATTTTTAAACTGTGTAAACAATAATTATATATTTACGTACATAGCCAATTAAAGAAAAATAGAATAAAACTTATTTCCTTAGCAAATTGTCTACAAATTTAGGTATTCTCATATATTTTTTTTTTGTTTATTATTAATGTTCCCCATAATTTAAAACATCTTCTCATTGTTTGAAAAATTTAAAATTGTGTGAATTATCTTTTATAATTTTTACAATTGTGTAAATTATCTTTGAAAAAAAACACAATATAAAATTAATGCTTGAAAAAATAGGTTAAATAATTACTTAACCCATTTCTGGCGTTTTGAAACTATTGAAAATGTTGAAATTATCTGAACATTGTTTATAGTTATACGTTAAAATTTTGTTTAAATATATCAGCTTGGATACATGCTTTTTTAAGACTTCACATTCATTTACCGTATATTTTATTTATTTATTTCAAAAATACAATAATCAGTTAAAAAATCGTTCATATTTAAGCCCACAAAGATCAACTTTCAACTAAATAGTTAAATTTAAAAAGTTATATTTATCAACCAAAAAATTGCACTTACAACCAAATAGTTAAATTTTTAAGCGAAAGAGGCGAATTTTCAAAAAAATAGTTGAATTTTTAACCAACAAAGATGAATTTTTAATCAATTGGTCAAATTCCTAGAAGAAAAGATTGATCTTTAACAATATGTAAGAAGAAAACTGAATTTGTTTAAAAATAGATTCGACTTTTAACCAAGTACGTAGTTGACTTTTTGATAAAAAAAATTCATTCTCGACAACAAAATATAATAATTGACATTTCCAGTTAAAAAAATATTTGTATTTTTAATCAAAAACAGTTGAATTTAATCCAAAAGGACGAATCTTCAACAAAATTGTTGAATCCTCAACCAAAACAGAATAATTGTTTAACAAACAGTTGCACTTTTAACTAAAAAAAATCCAATTTTTACCAGAAGAGACGAATTTGCAACCAAAAAAGCAAGTTATCAAAATTGTTAAATTTTCGAAACTGTAAACGATCTATAAACTATAAACGATCAATTTTTAATTTAAAATAGAATATATAAATTTGCAATCGAAAAATTGATTTTCAACAAAAAAACATATAGTTCAACTTTCAACAAAGTAGTTAAATTTTTCATCAAGAAAAATAATATTCTACTAAATAAGTCGAATTTACAACAATATACAAATATTTTAAAACAAATAGTTAAATTTTCATCTAAGAACAGTCAATTTTTAACCAAGAATGAAATAGTTAAATTTTGAGTAAAAAAAATTAATTTGCAAAGGAAAAAGAATCCCTAAGGATATATTTTAGCGAAAGAGATAAATCTTCAACTAATAAAATGAATTTTTAACATAATACTTCACCAAGTAGTTGATTTTTCAATTTAAAAAAAAAAATTAATTCTGAAGGAAGCCGAAAAAATATTTTTATTTTAAATCAAAAACTGTTGACGCAAATCAAAAAAGACAAATTTTTAATAAAATATTTCAATCCTCAACCAAAACAGATTAATTTTTTATTAAACAGTTGCATTTTTAACAAGAAAATATAAAATTCTTGAGTTTTTAAGTCGAAAATAATAATTTTCTGTAAATCAGTTGAATTTTCAACAAAAAAATTCATTTTTAACCGGACACTTTAACTTCAAACTATAAACGATCAATTTTCAGCCAAAAATGGAATAGTTGAATTTGCCATTCAAAAAATACATTTTCAACAAAAAAAAGAATCCTAAACATAATCGTTCAATTTTCAATCAAAGAGAAGGATGTTTAAGTAATAAAATCAATTTTTAACAAAGGAGTTCAACTTTGAACAAAGTAATTGAATTCTCAATCAAGAAAAATAATATTCTACTGCAAAAGTCGAATTTACATTAGAATACAAATATTTGTAAACAAATAGTTGAATTTTCATCTAAAAAGAATCAATTCTTTACCAAAAATAAAATAGTTAAATTTTAAGTACCAAAATAATTTTCAACAAAAAAAAAAGGAATTTTAAACATAATAGTTCAATTTTCAACGGCATATTTTGTTTGAAAATTCGTCTCCTTTGGTTAAATTCAACTCTTGTTTATTTAAAATTAACTTTTTTTGTTTAAATATCTACTATTACATTATTCGTTAAGAATTATAATAGTATTTTTTAGTATTATTTCAGTATTTTGGTTTAAAATGTAATTATTTAGTTTTAGTTTAAAATTCATCTCCTTGGTAGAAATTGTATTCGTTTCTTATTAATTTTTTTAACTGATAACGGAACTTTTGCATCTTTGGTTAAAAATTGATCTTTATTAATTGAAAACTCGTATTTTTGGTAGAAAACCAATTTTCTTGGTTGAAATTTCCTTTTTTTTTTTAGCTGAAGATGCAACTGTTTGGTTGAAAAATAACTTTTTTGTTGATAACTGATATTTTCGGGTTAAGAATTCCACTGTTTTACAGAAAACATGTCTTTTGGCTTAAAAGTTTTACAATTTGAATGAACTTTTTTTTTATTTCTCCGCTGGAAAATTTTCGTTTGTTCAACATTTATATTTTGGTTTGTAAAATTCAGTTTTTGGGCTGAAAATTTAATTACTTTAATAAAAATTCATTGTTTGGTATGTATAGTTGAAAATTCGTTCCTTTTGTGTTAAAATATCAACTATTATATTTTTCGTTGAGAATTCATTTTTTTTGTTGAAAATTGAACTTATGGTTTACAGATTCAACTGTTTTCGGAAGAAGTTTTATAATATTTTTTTGTTTAAAAATTCGACTATTTTGTTGAAAATTCGTCTTTTTGGTAGAAAATCATCTTCTTCGTTAAAATTTACTCTTTTTATTAGAAATGCAACTGTCTAGCTGAAAATTAATTTTTGCTTGTTGAAAATTAAAATTCAACTGTTTAGAGAAAAGATGTCTTTTTGGTTGAAAATTGGTATTTTTTGGTTTGAATTTGTACAACTTGGTTAAAAACTAATGTTATGTTGGCAGATTCATTAATGTAGTTGAAATTCATGTCCTTGGTTGAAAATTTGACTATTTTGTTGTAATTCTTTTTTTCTTTCAAAATTAATTTATTTACCGAAAATTTAATTTTCCATTTTCAATTAAAAATTCATCTTCTTTAGTTAAAAAATCAACTATTTGATGAAAATTCATATATCTTGTGGGAAATTCAGGGATTTTGAAAAAAAATCTTGCAAAATTCAGGGAATTTCTATAAGAGGCACTTTAAAAAACGGTTAAGAATAATAAATTAGAAATTCAACATTACTTTTTGGTTGAAAATTCAACTGAAATCTTTTTTTGGTGGAAAATTCAATTATTTAATTAAAACATAATCTTCTTTTGTTGAGGATTCAACTATTTTGTTTCAAAATTATTATTTTTTTGTTTAATTCAACTGTTTTTATTTAAAATCAAGATATCCTTAACTAAAATATCTAGTGCTTCATTATTCGTTTAGAATTCATCTTTTTTGGTTAAAAATTTATTTTCTTCTTTGGCACTTTGCTAAAAAATCATTTTTTTGTCTAAGATTTATCATTTCAGCTAAAATTCATCTCTTTGGCATAAAATTCGTGTTTTTAAATAATTTTTTTAAACGATAGTGAAAATTTTCCATTTTTTATTAAAAAAGAATCTTTTTTATCATTAAAAATTCGTCTTTTTGGTAGAAAACTAATCTTCTTAGTTGGAATTTCCACTTTTTTGTTTAAAAAATCACATAAAATGTTTGGCTGAAAATTCATCTACTGGATTGAAAGTTTAGCCATTTAGAAAAACACTTTTTTCTTTCTGGACTAAAAAATCTTTGTTGAAAATTCATCTTTTTAGTTGAAACATTCAACTTCGGGGTTAAAAGTTAATCTGCTTTGTTAAAAAATCATCTTCTTTTTTTGGTTGAAGACTTATAATTTTATTTGAAAATGTATCTCTTTGACCGAAATTCAACTATTTTGTTAAAAATTCGTGTTTTTGGTGGAAAATTAATCTTCTTGATTGAAATTTCCTCTTTCTTGATAAAAAATTATCTCTTGTTGTAAATTAACTTTTTTGTTGACAATTAATAATCTAGGGTTGAAAATTCAACTATTTTACAGCAGTCTCATCTTTTGGCTTCAAATTCCAACAATTTGGATTAACTTTTTTTTCTCTCTTCACTGAAAAATCTGTTTCTTGAAAATTCGTATTTAGGTTAAAAGTTGATCTACTTTATTAAAAATTCATTTTTTTTGTTGTTGAATATTCATAATTTTAGTTGAAAATCATCTCTTTGATTGAAAATTAAACTATTTTGTTGAAAACTAATCTTTTTCGTAGAAAATTATAATTTCCGTGTTGAAAATTCAAATGTTTTGTAGAAAATTCTTCTTTTTGGTTAAAAATTGTTTTGTTTTTTTCTTTGAGAATTCATCTTTGTAGGTTAGATTATCAAGTGTTTTGTTGAAAATTCAAGTACATTGTTAAAAATTCAATTATTTTGTTAGAAATTCAACTCCGTTTTTTTTCAATTGAAATATCAAATATTATATTTTTTGTTAAGAATTCCAATATTTAGTTAAAAATTCAAGTATTTTGTTGAAAATTCATATTTTTTTTTTTGAAAATTAAACTGTTAAATTGAAAATTCGTCCTTTTTAATTGAAAGTTCATCTTTTTTTGGTTAAAACTCAACAATACTCAACTTGTATTTTTCATTTGAAAATTTATCTTTTATGGTAGAAAAGCCTTTTTTGATTGTTGAAATAAATAAATTTGAAATTGTTTTATTTCGTTTATAAAAGATTCTATTTTAAAAATATTACAAGATTAAAATTCTGGTCTTAGAATGCTAATAGCAAGCGCAAAAAAAATTGGCCAGGAAAAAGTCAGGGAATTTTAAAAATGAAGTTTTTTAGGCTAACCTGATTAAAAAATGTTTTCGAATTGGTTCGGATTGAATCGAATTTGGTCGTATACAGATTTCGGAATAATTCGGATTGTTTAGGAATGGATTGGAGCAATACCTTTTAATAATTATAAAATAATTATTTTCATATTTATTAACAATTTCAAAACAAAATTTCATAAACCTTTTAACTAAAATTAACCATAAAGTATACGCACGTTTACATTTTTCCGCGCAAAGCTCGTTCCTTGATTGGCGGCAAAATACCTTTTCTGGCGGGAGGCAGTTACAAAACTTGATTCTGATTGGTAACAGCTGTCCCTTTAACTCTAACTCCTCATCGGGCGTCTTTGCCACTTTTCTCCAATCTTTTACCCGCTTTTACTCCGAATCTGATTTCATTTTTACTTCATTTTATGATAAAGTCGTTCACACAAAGAGAAAAAGCTCGAAAATTGATCAAAAGTGTTTTACTATTATTCCTCGTCTCGTGAATTTTTAAACTCTTAAAATTCTATAAACCTGAAAAGAGACAAAAACGACTCCTAACCTAGCATTTCGCTCAGCTTCCGCCAGACAGAGCTAAAAACGCCAAAACCTTTATCCCGTTTTTCCAAGTAACGCAATTATCCACAGTATTTTAGAGCATTGCGAGTTTTCCCTTTCTTCGAATATTTCGTGATATAATAAATTTTTAAATAATTTATTCCGTGTCGTTGGATTAGTGTCGTAAATAGAATAAAACTGAATCCTATTTCGTCGACATTGTCAAAGTGAACTTGAATTTTCGAGGGTTACCTGGAGGAAGAAAAAATGTATTTTTCCGAGCACTTATGCTTATGGTGTTTAATTTAAGAGATGTCTGGATCGAATTCTCCAAAACTGGACGAAAAAAGCAGTAGTCCAAGTCTTTTGACTGATTTAAGAAGATTCCGATTTAAGAAGATAGTCAAGAAAATGAACACGTGTAAGTTTTCAATTTTTGTATGCAAAATTATGCCTAATGATGCCCAGAAGTTTGAAATTTATTTATTAGAATTTTGGAAATTGACCAAAAATGTCCCTTCAAGACAAAAATGAATCCACTGTGAAAATTGCACTTGTTTTCTTGTTTTAAAATCTCACAGTCTTTGTACAAAGTATAAAAAAATGCAATCTGCAAGCCTTGTCGCCTTTGTTGAGTATTCAGGATTTCTCGACGATTAATAAATGAATTATTACTAATCTTTTATTTTTAAGTAAAACACGTCGGGTCCTTTATTTGTAGAGTAAAAGTATACTTTTTTCAATTAAAACAGGGTGTCTACCCTACCTGAAAAACTTGGAATTGTCAGGGAATTTTTCTATGCCTGGAAAAACCTGGAAATGTCAGAGAATTTTTTTTTAAGTTAGGTAATTTTTTTGAGAGCGTGCCTACTTTTTTATTTAATTTAAATATAAAATTGAATCAAAATGATCCCTAATTTGTAAAATTAACTTTTTATAACTGTATTTAACTATATTCTGTTGAAAATTATTTTTTTGTTTGTTTGCAATTTTTTCTCTCTTGACTGAAAAATCTGTCTTAGTCGAAAATTCAACTTATATTAAAAAGTCGTCCTTTTTTGTTGAATTTAAGCGTTTTTTATTGAAAATAAAATTCTATTTTGGTTGAAATATCATCTACTTCATTTTTTGTTCAGAATTCGTATTTTTTTGTAATGAAAATTTAATTACTTGGTTGAAAGTAAGACTACTTTATTAAAAATTAATCTTTTTGGTTGAAGATTAATAATTTTATTGCAACTGAAAATTTATATCTTTGGTTGAAAAGTGAGCTACTTTGTTGAAAATGTGTTGTTTTTTTACTTGGAAATTAATTTTTTTTAACTAAAAATGTAACTATTCCCGTTAAATAGTCCATCATTTTTGTTAAAATTGTTTCTTTTTGTTTAAGCATTAAATTTTTTATCTAAAAATGTTACGATTTAATTTTTGGTTGAAAATTCATCTTTTTAATTTAAAATTAAACTATTTCGATTGACGATTCATCATTTTAATTGCAAACTCATCACTTTGATTGAAAATGTAACTTTTTTTTATTATATTTTTTTCAACTGAAAATGTTACTCACTATCTCCATTGAATATTGCATAATTTTAGTTGAAAATTTTCTCTTTGGTTGAAGATTAATGTTTTTGATTGAAAATTCAACTATTCAACGTTTAATTAACAATTTATCTTCTTCAATAAAAAATTTATGCATTTTGTGGAAAATTTCGTTTTTTTTCATAGAAATTAATCTTTTTGGTTGATAATTCAAATATTTTAGTTAAATATTTATTAGTTTATTGTAAAATTCATCCCTTTTGTTGAAAATCAATTTTTTAAACTAAAAATTAAACTATTCTATTTTTTGTTGAAAATTCAACTATTTGGTTGAAAATTTGTCCTTTTAGTTGAAAATGCATGTATTTTGTTGAAAAATAATCTTTTTTGGAATAAAATTAACCTTCTTGTTTGAAAAATCATATTTTTTGTTGAAAATTCAAGTCTTCCAGTTAAATAAGCATAATTTTAGTTAAAAATTCATCTTTTTGTTTGAAAATAAAACTTGGTTGAAACTTAAACTCTTTTGTAAACATTTATCGATTCCAGTAGAAAGTCGTCGCGAGCGATTTTTTTTTCTCACGCAATTCTTAAATTGAACTACAAAATTAATGTTAATACAAAATTCTTGTATTTCATAGTGTCTATTAATTTAGAATGATTACATAATATTTTGTATAATATATACACAATCAAAGCTTTGCCATCCTTTGCATTTTTTGTTCAAAAATACCGATATCCGACGAAAAACACTAACGTAACCTAAAGTTTGTTAAAAAATGCAAATTTAATTTTTAATGTTAAAGTCAAATGATTTTTCTTTAAAATAAACTTTTTTCGTTGTAAAAGCTAACGTACTCTATTGTTGTTTAAATGTTAAAAATTTCTTAAAAATGAATTTTCAACTAAGTAGTTCAACTTTCTACCAAGTAGTGGCATTTTCAACCAAAAAAACATGAATTCTCATAAAAAAATGTAGTTCATATTTCAATAAAAAAATATTTGTATTTTAAACAAAAAATAGTTTATTTCTTCCAAAAAAATACGAATTTTCAACAAAATAGTTCAATCTACAATCAAAACAGATTAATTTTCAACAAAAAACACGAAGTTTTAACAAAATTGTTACATTTTCAAGGAAAAAATATTTTTATTTTAAGTAAAAAGAATAGCTTAATTCATACAAAAAAGACAAATTTTCAACAAAATAGTTCAATCATCAACCAAATCAGATTAATTTTCAGCTAAACAGTTGAATTTTTAACCAAAATAGATTACATTTTTACCAAAAGAGACAAATTTTCGATAAAGTAGTTTCTACCAAGAAGATTAATTTTCTGCCAATAGAAACGAATTTCAACAAAATAGTTACATGTTCAACCAAAAAAGATGAATTCTCATCGAAAAATGTAAAAGTTAACATTTCAACAAAAAATATTTTTATTTTAAATCAAAAACAGTTCAATCCATTAAAAAACGATTTTTCAACTAAATTGAGAGCGTGCTTAATTTTTTTTAAATTACAATATAACATTGAACAAAAATAATTCTTCATTTGTACAAGTAGCTTTATATTACTGTGTTTAACTATTTGGTTGAAAATTCGTTATCTTTTTGTTTGTAATTAATTTTTTCAATTGAAAAGTTAACTATTCTATTTTTGGCTGAAAGTTCATGTATTTTGTTGAAAATTCGTCCTTTTTGGTAGAAAATTAATCTTCTTCGTTGATAATTCATTTTTTTTAATGTTCAACAATTTGCTATTTTTCTTTCTCTCTCTCTTGACTGAAAAATCTTTCTTAGCTAAAAATCTTTTTAAGCTGAAAATTTAACTCATTATAACAAGTCGTCTTTTTTTAATGAATTCAAATATTTTTGATTAAAAATTATAGTCCTAACTATTTTTTTAAATTATTATTATTTTTTTTAATTAGTTCTTTTTTTCGGGTGAAAATTAGTTTGTTTTAAACTGAAAATGTAATTATTCTAATTAAATTTTCCATTATTTTAGTTGAGAATTCATATCTTTGGTTAAAAATTTAAGTATTTTATGAAAATTCTTTTTTATTGTTGAAAATTAATTTGCTTAATTGAAAATTAATTTGCTTAATTGAAAATTGAACTATTCCATTTTGTGTTGTAAACGATCTATTTTAGTTGAAATTTCAACTGTTTGGTTTAAAATTTATGTATTTGTTCAAAATTTTTCTTTTTTCGTGGAAAATTAACCTTTTCGTACTGGAAATGTAATTATTCTAATTGAATATTCCATCATTTTAGTTGAGAATTTATATCTTTGGTTGAAAATTAATTTTTTTAACTGAAAATTTAACTATTCATTTTTTGGTTAGAAATTTATCTTTTTTTAGTGTAAAATTCATGTATTTTGTTGAAAATTCATGTTTTTGATTTAAAATTAAACCATTCCAGTTGAAGATTCAAAATTTTAGTTGAAAATTAGTCAGTTCGGTTCAAAATCAATTTTTCAACTGAAAATTTAACTATTCCATTTTCGGTTGAAAATTGATATCTTTATGTCCAAAATTCAACTATTTGGTTCAAAAAATTATCTTTTTTATTTGAAAATTCATGTATTTTGTTGAAAATTCATTACTTTAGGTAATTTTTTTTTAATTAATTTTTCTAATTGCAAATTCAATTATTTCATTTTTGATACAAAATGATCTTTTTTAGTTCAAAAATTCACTATTTAATTGAAAATTGATTTTTTTTCATTGAACATTCAACTGTTTCAACCATTTTGTTGAAAATTCATATATTTTGTTGAAAAATCATCCTTTTGGTTGAAAATTTAAGTATTCTAGTTAAATATTCATAATTTATTTAAAAATTCATCTTTTTGTTTGAAAATGAAACTACTTGGTTGAAAATTAAACTCTTTTGTTAAAATACATATTTTTTGTTGAAAATCCCACTTTTTCAGTTGAAGATTCATCATTTTATTTAAAAATTTATCTTTTTCATTGAAAATGTAACTATTCCAGTTGAAAATTCATTATTTTAGTTAAAAAATCATCTTTTTGATTTAAAATTGAACTATTCCAATTGAAGCTTTATCATTTTACTTGAAAATTCATCAGTTTGGTTCAAAATTAATCTTTTAACTGAAAATTCTACTATTCCGTTTTTGGCTAAAATTGATATTTTTTAGTTCAAAGTTCAACCATTTAGTTTAAAAAATTGCCTTTTTGAGTTGAAAATTCATGTATTTTGTTGAAATTTTATAACTTTAAGTAATTTTTTTATTGGAAAGTCAATTTTTCTAAATGCAAATTTAATTATTCCATTTTTAGTTTCAAAAATGATATTTTTTAGTTCATAAATTCACGATTTAATTAAAAATAAATTTTTTTTCATTAAAAATTCAAATATTTCAACCGTTTCGTTGAAAATTCTTGTATTTTGTTGAAAAATCTCCTTTTTTGGTAGAAAATTGATCTTCTTTGTTGAAAATTCATCCTTTTGGTTGAAAATTGAAGTATTCTAGTTAAATATTCATAATTTATTTGAAAATTTATCGTTTTATTTGAAAATGAAACTACTTTGTTGAAAACAACTCTTTTGTTAAAAATACAACTTCTTGGTTTAAAATTTCACTTACAATTGAAGTTTTATAATTTTAGTTGAAAATTCATCAGTTTTGCTGAAATTTTGTTTTGAAAACTAATTTTTGTATATAAAAATTAAATTATGCCATTTTTTGTACAAAACTGATAGTTTTTAGTTCAAAATTCAGCAACGTGGTTGAAAATTGTTCTTTTTTAGATGAAAATTCAACTATTTGGTTAAGAATTAATATATTTTGTTAAAAAATTATCATCTGTCTTGTAGAAAATGCAATATTTTTATTTTAAGAATTAGGAATTTTGAGCGGTTTAAATTGAATTTAATATATCACCCATAATAATTTTACCTAAATATGCACTGAATTTTAAGTATAAGAAGGTATGTATAATGAAAATTTGTTTCAACTACATTATTCAAAGTCATGAGCTTTAGGAACAGATTAGTAAATGATTAATTATGTTTTCAGTATTATTTAATTATTATTTATAACTTTTATGTTATTATTATTGCAAACTATTAATTAAATAATTATTTCATTAATAAATGGTTCTAATATATTTAAGAATATCTTGTAATATAAATGATCATTTTAAAAGATGCGAAGTGAATGGCTCCGGACTATGAAAAATTAAACCTGAAAAAAATTTGAAATACCTGGAAAAACCCTGGAATGGTCAGGTCATTTTTTTCCAGTATTTGATTAGACACACTGCAATATTCCAAAAAAAAATTCTTATTTTAATTCAAAAACAGTTGAATTCATAAAAAAAAAATTTCAACAAAACAGTTTTATTTTCAACCAAGAAAAATACATCCTCAAAGAAAAATGTAATAGTTAATATTTCAATAAAAAAGATTCCCTTTTTAAATCAAAAAGAGTTGAATTCATCCAACACACGCGCTGCGCGCGCGATTCTTGTTTCTCTTGTGCAATTTTTAAATTAAACTATAAAATTAATGTTAATACAAAATGTTTGTATTTCACAGTATCTGTTATCTAAGATAATATAAAAGAAAAGCAGGGAAAATATTTTTGATAATTGATGAAAATTTGTACCTCAACTTTAGAATATTTATATAATATTTTTGTACAATATCTAGACAGTCAAACCTTTTCCAGCCTTTGCATTTTTTGTTAAAATATGCCAGTATCCGACTAAAAACACCAACGTAACCTAAAGTTGTTGAATACTTCAAGTTCTTTTGAAGTCGAAGTAAAATAAGTTTTCTTTAAAATAACCAATTTCGGGTGAAAAACAACTTTATGTAATAAAAATCCAATCAGGTTTTTAACAACAATGAATGCGATATTTTCGAGATATTTCATTGATCACTTTTTTCAGATAAATTGTTGGAATTACTTAAAATATATATTTTTTTATTTAACATTTTTGTTTGAGTAGAAAAATGAAGGAATTATATTTTATAATTAAAAATTAATGAGTTGAATTGAAATTGTCGAGATAAAAAATATTTTTACAAAGAGATTTTTTATTTAAAGGAATTTATTGAAATTTCTTATAAAGAAATTCTCAATTTCTTGATTTTTAAAAATAAATGTGGAATGTTTATTAATTGTTTTAAATGCTTTTAAATTTTTTTGTGAGTATTTATATTTCTCACTTATAGATTGTACTTTTTTATGATTATAATAATTACTTATTGTTAATCAACATTCTATGTACTTCTAATTCAAATAGAAAATGAAGTTCTTCAGGATTTCCGTGAAAAAAAAAAAAAAGATATGACTTTCATTTAAAAGTCTAAATTTTAATTTTGATTTTAATTTCACTTTCAGCCGATGATGACAGTAATTTAATGATTCCGGAAATCAAAGCACGCCGGAGACCAGTAAACCGGATCGAAGATAGCGACAGCGATAATGGCAGTTCAGCCAAACCTCTATCTGCGAATTCCGATTCCGATCGAAATTCCGAATCCGCTGATCAACAAGAAAAAATCAAGTACCTGACGAAATTATTTCCAGATAAAGACACTGAGGTACATTTTCATTTCCATTCCCCTCTAAAAAAAATGTATTTCAAGATAAAGGTTTCAGATACTTGAAGACGAAATTTCAGCAAAAAAGATCATCTTCAACCAGACAGTTGCATTTTCAACTAAAACGGTTTTTATTTTTAATAAAAAAACACGTATTAATTATCAACCAAAAAAAGATTAATTTTCCACCAATAAATCGATTTATCCCTAAAATATTGAAAAAGCTTTCAAAATTTAAATAATTGTCTTAAAACCTTTAAGATTTTCTTCGTCATTTTTATAAAATTTTTTTCAGATTTTCTTTAATAATTAATTTTTCCAAATAAAAAAACATTATAACTTCAATTACCTCTTAAACTTAATTTTATTTGCTGTACAATTTTGCAAAAATAAAAAGAATAAAATAATCAATAAAATAAAATTTTGTAAAATTTTTGTAAAATTTTATGAAATAATTTGAAATCTTTAAAAATATTTTTTAATTATCTCTTAAAATTAATTTTTCAGTAAATAAAATCTTTTGAAAATTTCCCTGGCATCTAAACAAAAAAATTTTATTCTCTTGTAACCTTTTAAAAATTTTAAAAAGATTCTTTTTTCGAAATCTTCATAAATCTACATTTTGTTTACATTTTTTGAAATTTTCTTTTAATTATTTTAAAATCTTTTTGAAGTTTCTAAATATCTTTAGAACTTACTCGCTTTTTATAAAAAAATGTAATCTTGCAAAGTTGATCAATTTTGCTTTAAAATCATTGAACGTGCTAATGAAAAAAGTTTCTACCAAGAAGATTAATTTTCTAACGAAAAAAAC
The DNA here is from genome assembly GCA_032357855.1 of Amphibolips quercusostensackenii. Taxonomy (NCBI): domain Eukaryota; kingdom Metazoa; phylum Arthropoda; class Insecta; order Hymenoptera; family Cynipidae; genus Amphibolips; species Amphibolips quercusostensackenii. The sequence goes on along the minus strand of JAUELO010000031.1, from coordinate 549,870 downwards.
GAATTTTCGAAATACTTACATTTTCAACCAAAGAGATGAATTTTCAACTAAAATTATGAATCTTCAGTAAAAACGAAAAATTAATTTTTGACAAAGTAGTTCAACTGTTAACCATGTTGTTGAATTTTTAACCAAAAAAGATTAATCCTCAACAAAAAATGTAATAGTTTGTATTTTAATTTTTTTTTAATTTATTTTAAATCAAAAAAAGATAAATACTTTCAAAAAAGACGAATTTTTAACAAAATGGTTGAATCCTCAACCAAAACAGATTAATTTTTGACCAAGAAGATTAATTTTCTGTCAAAAAAGGTTATTTTGCAACAAAATACACGAATCTTTAACAAAATAGTTACATTTTCAACTATAAAAGATGAATTCATCAACAAAAAATATAATTTTTAATATTTCAAGTACAAGAGGTTTTTTTTAATCAAAAAGAGTTGAATTCATCAAGAAAATACTAATTTTTAACAAAGTAGTTTAATTCTCAAGCATAATAATTATCAACTAAACTGGTACATTTTTAATTAAAAAACTCAATTTCTACCAAAAGAGATGAATTTTCAAACATCTTTTAAATTAACTTGATTTATTTCTAAAATATTTTAAAATTAAAAATTTTCCTTTAAATCTTTCATTATTAAAACCTTTCCGAAATTTTCTTTGAAAATTAATTTTCAAAATTAAAAATCTTTGAAACATTTCCGAGGAATGTTAAGAAAAGTTGTTTATTTTCTTGAAACTTTTCAAAATTCTTAAAAAGCTTCCAATTTTTTATTCGAAATCGTATATGAAATAGAATTAGTATTTTTTTTAAACCTCTAAATATTTATTAGACTTAATTTTATTTGTTCTAAAATTTTGTAATCTTGCAAAGTTGAGAAATTTTTATTTCGATTTTCTATTATAATTAATTTTTCATCGAAAAAAAATCATTTGAAATTTTCCCAGAAGTCTTGAGAAATTTGTTTTTGATTCTCTTAACACCTTTCAAAAATCTTTAAAATCTTTTTTTCGAAATCTTCAATAATCTGCATTTTGTTTAAAATTGTTTGTAATCTTCTCAAGATTAAAATTATTTTCGAATCTTTTCAAAACTTCTTAACATATTTTGAACTAATTAAGTTTGCTTTATACTTTTCAAAATCCTGAAAAATTGAAAAAATTAGCCTAAAATCTTCCACATTCTTTTCCGAGATGTTTTGAAATCTTCAAAACTTTAAATTAATGTTTTAAAATAAAACGTAAAAGTTCGATTTAATTTTACAGGAACTCCAAGACGTGTTAAGCAACTTTGACTGGAATGTTGAGGAGGCCGAGGAATCTCTTACGGTCAATCGGAAGAGACCTCTCAGTAAGGCCAAAAAAAGCAAGAAGAAACGCAAGAAAAAATCGAAACATGTCGAGGAGGATGGAGACTGTGATTCGGATGAAGCTAATTATGCTAGCAAAGTCTTCGATAGGTTAGCACTCATTCTCTCCTAAATTCAAATCCGAATTTAATTTGATAATCTAAATTTAATGTCGAATTTTATTTTTAGTGACGCGGATTCGGACGTCGAAGTGTCAAATGACTTAACCGGTGATAAAAAATCAGTATTAGAATTTATGCAAAATTCCATGCCTTCGGAACTTCTGCTCATGAATCAGTGCACTCAAAAAAAAGTAGATGCGATTGTGGCTGCGAGACCTTTCAGTAGTTGGCGAGATATCGTTAACAAATTCCAGAATAACAGATATTTAGATACGGAACTCCTCAATTCGGCGCAGGTACTACAATAATTTGACATCTAAACAATTTTCAACCTGCAAAGATTAATTTTCTACCAATTGATCGAGTTTCAAACAAAAAAGATTAAACTTTAACCAAAAATAATTGTATTTTCAGCAAAACAGTTACATTTTTAACAGAATAATGGAATTTCCTATTACAAAAATAAAATTTCAAACAAATTAACGAATTTCGAAACAAAAATGTTGAGCTTCAACCTAAAACAGAGTTGATTTTTAACACGAAAAGTTAAATTTTCAAAAAAAAGCTGACTTCTCACGATAAAATTAAATAGTTCACATTTCAATAACAAAAAAAAAAGAATTTTCAACAAAATAGTTAAATGTTCAATCAAAGGTTAAAAATGGGAAAAAAATTAATTTTCAAGAAAATAGTTGCATTTTTACCTAAATAGTTGTACTTTTAACCTAATTTTGAAGTAAAAGGATAAATTTTCATCAAAAACAAAACTTAACAAAATAGTTTAATTTTCAAACAGAGATGAACTTTCTACAAAACAGTTGACATTTTCGACCTTTTTTAACCACCCCCTCCCCTATGTAACATACCGTAACATTTCCTTTTGACACCCCCCCCCCCCCCTATCAATGCAGTTACGTAACCTTTTTTTATTATATTTAAAAACATAATAGACTTTTTATAAATAAAGAAGAGGTTTTTTAGATGGAGTCTAGAAATAAATCAAACAATATTTTAATGTAACACTGAATGCTTTTTCAATATTTCTTTTTTTAGGCATACAAATACTGAAGTTACTTAATGTGAGTACTAATTGAAATACACCAACTTCAAACATTTTTTTAATACCATAAAGAATACAAAATAATATCACTGATAATACAAAGTAATATTATTAATAATACAATATGAAAATTTCAAATAATTTTATATATTTGTTTTTAATACTTAAATTCGGGCTGAAATAAATTCTGAGAATCAAGAACAAGAAAATAAGTATTATCAGTTTGTCTTTAAATTTATATAAATATAATTTTTATAATATTCTTGAAAAAGTTAAAAATGATTTCTGAATATTGCAAATGTGTCAAAAAAATCTAGAAGATATTCTATGAATTTTCGGAAATGTTTCCCAATTTTTAAATATTTCTAATCTATTTAAAACGTCTAAAATTCCTAAAAATATTTTTAACTGACTCGAATTCTTCTTAAAATTTTGAAAAATCATTAAAATTTGAAAAAAATGCCTTATAATCTTCCAAATTTTTCCAGGAATTTTTATAAAATTTATTTACTCTTGAAACCTTTCGGAATTCTTTTAAAGCTTCTAAAGTTTTTTTTTAATCTTTAAAATCTACATTTCTAAAAATATTGTAAAGATTAAAATTATTTTCGAATCTTCAATTATTCTAAATGTTTCGTAATTTTACCTAATTTTATTTTTTTTATTTTTTTAATCTTACCAAATTGAAAAATTTTGCTTCAAAATCTTGTACACTATTTTGCGAAATTTCAGGAAATCGTTTGAAATGTTTAATAACCGTTTTTAAATTTATCTTAAAGTTCATTTTTCAAAATAAAAAATTATTTAAAATTTTCACACGAATCTTTAGAAAATAATTTTTTTAATCTTTTCGGATCTTCTAAACCTTTTAATTTTTTAATTATTAAAATTTTCCTGAATTTTATTTTTATTCTTCAAAATTTAAAAATTTGTCTTAAAATCTTTCAGATCTTCTTTGAAAATTTTAGAAATCTTTTGAAATTTTTTAAAAATAATCACTTTGAATTATTTTTTAGAAATAAAAAATCATTTCAATTTTTCTTAGAAACCAACCTTTTTTCGTGAAACCTTAAAAAAAATTTCAGAAATCGGGAAGACTGAAAAATCCCGAAAAATAAAATTCCTTTTACTGTGAAATTCCCGAATAAATTAATTCTCGACAGAAAATTGCCAAATTATAAAATAATAGAACTAAAAAATTCTCGAATAATAAAATTTCCAAATTTAAACAATGAAGTTTTTTATTTATAAAATTAATTAAATTATTACAATTAAAATCACATTATAATGTTTAAAAATTATCTATTATAAAATTTAATTGTTTATATGGGACGACTGAAAAATCCCGGAAACCCGACACTCTAATATTCCCGAAGAATAACATTCCCCAATAATAAAATTTCCGTAATTTGAAAAGTTCCCGAATAATAAAATTGCCGACTTATAAAATATCTATATTAGAAAATTCTTGAATTTAAACAATTTAAATTTTTTATTTTTAAAATAAATTAAATTATTACAATTAAAATTACCTTATAATTTTTTTTAATTATCCCAAAAATTCAATTCCCGACACTGGGGAATTCACGAATCATAAAGTTCCTAAATAATAAAATTCTCGGACTGGAAAATTCATGAATAATAAGATAGGATAGAAAATTGACAAAATATAAAATATCCAAACTACAAAATTCCTGATATTAAGCTATTAATTTTTTTCTAATTTCGATTTATTTATTTAAAATACAATCAAATATTTTTATAACAAAATATTCTGGACGTTTAAAGTTTCTGAATATATTATTTGAATTTAAAACAATTTTTTTTTAAATTTTATCTAGAAATATATTTTTTTCAATTATCATTTTAAATTCGAAGAATAATTTTTAAAACCTCAAATTTAAATAATATTTATAAAAAAAAATCAATTGCTTGAATTCGGGAATTTTCTAATTTGGATATTT
>JAUELO010000031.1:506192-529942 GCA_032357855.1 Amphibolips quercusostensackenii | reverse complement strand
CTGGAAAACAGGGAGACCTTAAAAGTTTGTTCTCCAAAAACCCAGTAAGTTTTTTTTTTACTTATAAAAAAAGCATTGGGTTAAACTTGGTATAATAATATTATAATTATATTTTGAAACTTTCGGTGATTTCGAGAACAGACCGAAGTATGAGTTCGTCTCGAAAATCAAAAATGTATATTTTAGGTTCTGGGTCACAAAAACGCGAATATTCTAAACTGCGATCAATAAAATGAGCCCTTTTTTCTGGAACGTCACAATTTATGTTCTGAAATAACGTCAGTGGCTTTCTCGCACAGAATTTCTACTGTGGTTTATTAAATCAGATTTTACACTCTTCCCCCTACTCCCCTCTTTCTCGCTTTTTAAAAATAATTTCTCTTTTTCCCCCTTTTTTAAGGAAATTTCTCTTTTTCTCGTTTTTTGACTTAAATGAGAACTGGATTAGTCAGGGTGTCTACCCTACCTGGAAAACCTGGAAAAACTGGAATTTTCAGAGAATTTTTATACACTTGGAAAAACCTGGAAATGTCAGGGAATTTTTTTGAGAGCGTGCTTTTTTTAATTACAATATAACATTGAAAAAAAATAATTCTTCATTTGTACAAGTAGCTTTATGTTACTGTGTTTAACTATTTTGTTGAATAATCGTTTTTTTTTGTTTGGAAATAATTTTTTCAATTGAAAATTTAACTATTCTATTTTTGGTTGAAAATTCATGTATTTTGTTAGGAATTCGTTCTTTTCGGTAGAAAATTAATCTTCTTCGTGGGTAATTCATTTTTTTTCTTGAATATTCAACAGTTTCACATTTTTTGTCTCTCTTGACTGACAAATCTTTCTTAGCTGGAAATTCAACTAATGTTAAATAACTGTCTTTTTTTGGAAGAGTTCAACTATTTTTGATTAAAAATTAAAGTCTTATTTGGTTAAGATATCAATATCTACATTTTTCCTTCAGAATTCATCTTTTTTGTTATGAAAATTTATTTACTTGCTTCAAAATTCAACTCTTTTGTTGAAAAATGATTTTTTTGGTTGATGATTCATAATTTTAACTGAAAATTAATCTTTTGGTTGAAAAATGAGCTGTTTTATTTGAAATTTGTTTTTTTTTTTCTTTAGTTGAAAATTAATTTTCTTTTGCTGGAAATTTAACTATTTATTTTTTGGTTGAACATTTATTTTTTTTTAGTGGGAAATTCATCTTGTTGATTGAAAATTTAACTATTCCAGTTGAAGATTCATCATTTTAGTTGGAAACTCATCGGTTTGGTTCAAAATTATTTGTTTAACTGAAAATTTAACTATTCCATTTTTTGTTAAAAATTTATATTTTTTTAGTTCAAAATTCAACTATCGGGTTAAAAAATTGTCCTTTTTAGTTGAAAATTCATATATTTTGTTGAAAATTCATCACTTAGGTAATTTTTTTGTTGGAAAATTAATTTTTCTAAAGGCAAATTTATTTATTTTTTTTGTACAAAACTGGTCTTTTTTAGTTTAAAAATGCACTATTTCAATGAAAATTGATTTTTTTTATTGAAAATTCAACTAGTTGAACCAATTTTATTATTTCCATTATTTCGTTGAAAATTCATATTTTTTGTTGAAAAATCGTCTTTTTTTGATAGAAAATTGATCTTCTTTGAAAGTTCATCATTTTAGTTGAAAATGTAAGTATTCCAGTTAAATATTCATAATTTATTTGAAAGTCTATCTTTTTGTTTGAAAATGGAATTGTTTGATTGAAAATTAAACTCTTTTGTGAAAAATACACCTTCTTGGTTGAAAATTCATCACTTTGGCTAATTTTTTTTAAAACAAATTTTTTTAGATGAAAATTAATTTATTCCATTTTTTGTACAAAACTGATCGTTTTTGGTTCAAAATTCAAGTAGTTGGTTGAAAATTGATCTTTTTTAGTTGAAAATTCAACTGTTTGGTTAAGAATTAATCTATTTTGTTGAAAAATCATCTTTTTTTGTAGAAAATTAATCTTTGCAGTTAAAAATTCAACTATTTTTTTTTAATCATCTATCTTGTAGAAAGTGCAGTATTTTTACCTTCAAAATTAGGGATTTTAAGCGGTTTAAATTGAATTTAATATAGTACCCACAATAATTTTATATAAATATGCACTGAATTCTAAGTATAAGAAGGTATAACGAAAATTTGTTTCAATTATTATTCAAAGTCATAAATTTTAGGGACAGATTAGTAAATGATAAACTATGTTTTTAGTGTTATTTAATTGTTATTTATAATTATTTTATAATTATTGTTGCAAACTATTGATTAATTAAATAATTATTTCATTAATCGATGATTCTAATATATTCAAGAATATCTTGTAATATGAATTATCGTTAAAAAATGCGAAATAAATGACTCATCATGAAAAATTATACCTGGAAAAAATTTGAAATACCTGGAAAAAACCTGGATTGTCAGCGAATTTCTTTCCAGGATTTGAATAGACACATTGATTAGTAGAACCCAATAAGAAAATCTAACTATTTTTAGTTGAAAGCTAATTACTTTTAATTCAAAAACCGGGTATTATATTTTTGATTGCAAATATGTTTTTTTTAATTCAATTCTTTTGTTGAAAATTTATCTTTTTATTTTATAAATTATTCTCTTAGTAGAAATTTTATCGTTTTTTGTTATAAATAAAATGCTTTAGTTGAAAATTAATTCATTTTTTAGTAGAAAACTCATCATTTTCTGTAGAAAATTCATCTTTCTTGGTTAAAAATTCAACTTTTTTGTTAAAAATTCGTTTCTAGGTCGAAATTTAAACTATTTGGTTGTAAATGCAACTGCTTTTTATGAAATAAATTTTTTGTTTAAAAATTTAATTATTTTGTTGAAAATTAACTTTTCTGTTGAAAATTCATCTTTTTGATTTTAAAGGTCCATTTTTTCTGAAAAATTAGACTTTTCAGCTAGAAAACTACTCTTTGTTGAAAATTATTATTTTTCTGGTTGAAAATGCAATATATTTCGACTTGCAGTCTTAGGAATGTGGTACTTACCTGAATGATATTTAGAAGAATTTGTTTACCTATTATTGTCCTAGTTTTCTTTGAAAATCACCCTATTTTTCCTATTTTAATAGCATTTTGGGCGGTGTAGTTTGAAATCACTTTTACAATGATTGCATTATATATTTTATCTTGGAGTTCTAACATGTTTAATTTTATCCAAAATTCATATAATAAAGTAAGTTTAAATGGCTACCCTGATTAAAGCATAATTTTTTGCAGAAATTGTCAGCAATGAAGGACGGCAAAGACAAACCTATTTTCGAACAAGAACAGGTGCAAAACGCAAAGCAGATCATGAAACCCTTCGTTCTCCGTCGTCTTAAAACCGAAGTTTTGCGCGATCTTCCCAAGAAACATGAAGAAGTAATTAAGTGCCCTATGATAGAGAAACAGAAGGAAATGTACACGAATTTAATAAGTGAGTTTTCGAATGAAGCGAATGAAAACCAAGAAATTAATGGCGTGGGAATGATGATGCAGTTGAGAAAACTCGCTAATCATCCTCTTTTGTTCAGAGCCTATTACACTGAAGATAAACTCCGGGTTTGTATTTCTATAATAATCTGCTTTTTAAAAAAATACATTATTAGATTTTAGCCTTAATTCCGCAATTATAAGTTATTAATAATTTATTTCTTTTGTTTCTAGTTAATAGCAAATAGGTTGGCAAATGAACCAGGCCACAAACAAAAAAATCCAGACTACGTTTTCGAAGATTTGTTGTGGATGTCTGATTACCAGATAAATCAACTTTCCCGAACTTTCAAGAGTCTCGCTGGCTTCGGTTTACCGCTCGATTTGATTCCCGAATCTGGCAAACTGCGGAAACTCGATGAGCTTTTGCCGAAATTGAAGGAGGAAGGACACCGGATATTAATTTTTAGCCAATTCACTATGGTTTTGGACATTTTGCAAGAGTACTTAACACTTAGGAATCATAGTTTTTACAGGTAAAAATTATTTGCGTGAGTACTCGTTAATCCAGAGCTTGACCACTCGACTTTTAAGTGCACACCGGACTTGAAAAGATTTCAAAAGATTTTTCAATCATTTCATTTCAAAGATTTCACCGAGGGGCTGATCACTCTTGAAATCTGGTGTAACTCTTTGGTGAAATCTTGTAAATTTTTCTAAAATACAGACCTATTTTGCTACGATTTCGAAAAAATGAAACGAAAGACACTATTTTCTAAAATTGGCTGCTAATGCTACTATTTAGTTACTAATTTATTGAGTAACGTTTTTTTTTCTTAAATTTTGAACCACGTATCCAGGATGTCTACCCTACCTGAAAAACCTAGAATTGTCAGGGACTTTTTTGATGTCTAGGAAAACCTGGAAACGTCAGGGAATTTTTTGTCAAGTCGGGGAATTTTTTCGAGAGCGTGCTTACTTTTTTAAATTTAATTTAAATATAAAATTGAATAACAATGATTCTTCATTTGTAAAAGTAACTTTATATAACTGTATTTAACTATATTTTGCTGGAAATTAGTTTTTTTTTTGTTTTGAATTAATTTTTTTCACTGAAAAAATAACCATTCTTTTTTCGGTTAAAAATTCATCGTTTTTAATTGAAAATTCAAGTGCCTGGTTGAAAATTTATGTATTTTGTTGAAAATTCTTCTTTTTTTGTAGAAAATTATTCATTTTGGTTGAAAATTTAACAGCTTATTTGCAATTTTTTCTATCTTGGCTGAAAAATATGTCTTAGTTGAAAATTCAACATTCGTCTTTTTGGTTGAATTCAACCATTTTTTACTGAAAATTAAAATCTTTTTTGGCTGAAGTATCATCTACTACATTTTTTGTTCAGAATTAGTATTTTTTGGAATCAAAATTTAATTACTTGGTTTAAAGTAAGACTATTTTATTAGAAATTAATCTTTTTGGTTAAACATACATAATTTTAACTGAAAATGTATAGCTATGGTTGAAAAATTAGCTATTTGGTTAAACATTAGTTTTTTCTTTGGCTGAAAATTAATTTTTCTACGGAAAATTTAACTATTCCAGTTAAAAGTTTAACTATTTTGTTGAAAATTTGTTGTTTTCTAAATTGAAAATTAATTTTATTTAACGAAAAATGTAACTGTTTCCGTTGAATAGTCCATCATTTTAGTTAAAATTGTATCTTCTTGTTTGAGCATTACATTTTTTGGCTAAAAATATAACTATTTAGTTTTTGGTTGAAAATTCATCTTTTTTATTTAAAACTCAAGTATTCCGGTTAAAGATTCATAATTTAAATTGAAAATTCATCACTGATTGAAAACGTAACTATTTAAAAAAAATTATTTTTTAAAACTGAAAATGTTAATAACTATTCCCAATTGAATATTGCATAATTTTAGTTGAAAATTCATCTCTTTGGTTAAAGATTAATTTTTTTTATTGAAAATTTAACTATTTATTGTTTGATTAACAATTTATCTTCTTTAGTTGAAAATTCAACTTTTTTCAGTTGGAAATTCAACTATTTGTTTGAAAATTTGTCCTTTTAAATTGAAAATTCATGTATTTTGTTGAAAAATCATCCTTTTTGGAATAAAATTAATCTTCTTGTTTGAAGGATCGTATTTTTTGTTAAAAATTCAAGTCTTCCAGATGAATAAGCATAATTTTCGTCAAAAATGTATCTTTTTGTTTCAAAATAAAACAACTTGGTTGAAGCTTAAACTCTTTTGTTAAAAATTCATCTTTTTTGTTCAAAATTCATCTTTTTTGGTCAAAATTCATCTGTTGCAGTTGAAGATCGTCATTTTGAGTTTGCAATTTATCACTTTGTTTTAAAATGTGTTTTCTTTTGTTGAAAATTTATTTTTTTAATTGAAAATTTAACTATTTAATTTTTGGTTAACAATTTATCTTTAGTTGAAAATTTATGTATTTTGTTAAAGATTTCGTCTTTTTTATATATATTAATATTTTTGGTTGATTATTCAAATATGCCAGTTAAACGTTCATCATTTCAGTGACAAATTCATCCCTTTTGCTGAAAATTAATTTTTTCAACTATTCTATTTTTTGTTGAAAATTGTACCTTTTTAGTTCAAAGTTTAACTATTTGGTTGCAATTTTTTTTTTAGTTAAAAATTCACGTAATTTGTTAAAATTCGTTCTTCCGGGAATAAAATTAATCTTCTTGTTTGCAGAATCATCTTTTTTGTTGAAAATTCAAGTTTTCCAGTTAACAAATAGTGAAAATTTCAACAAAAAGAGGTCATTTTCTATCATAAAAGACGAATTTTCAACAAAATAAATACATTTCAACCAATCAGTTGAATTTTCAAAAAATATTTAAGTTTTCCTTTAAAAGAAAAATTAATTTTTAATAAAAAAAAAGAAGAATGTTTAAGAAAGGAGTTGAAGTTTCAACCAAAACAATATTTAAATTAAAAATGAAAAAATTAATTTAATAGGTGCATTTTTAACTAACAAATTTATTTTCTACTAAATAAGACGAATTTTCCACCAACTTGTTGAATTTCTAACAAGAAAGTTAACGTTCGACCGAAACAGATTAATTTTAACCAAAAAAGATGGAATTTCTGCAGAAAGAGATGAATATTTAAACCAAAAAGATGAATGTTCGACGAAATAGTTGAATTTTCAGCCCAAAAAAATTTTCTGGTCAAAAAAGAAAAAAAAATTCAATCAAATTGTTGAATTTTCAAGCCAAAAAGTCGAATTTTCAACCAAAAAAGATATTTTGACAAAAAAAAGATTTTAATTTAAAGTAAGAAACAGTTGAATTAAATTAACAAAAACGATTTTTCAACCAGATACTTGAATCAACTAAAACAGATTAATTTTCAACCAAACAGTTGCATTTTTAACCAAAAATTGATTTTCTACCAAAAAGACGAATTTTTAAGAAAATACATAAATTTTTAACCAAAGATTTAAATTTTTTACCAAAATGTTGAATTAAACAAACAATTTGTTAGTCAAGAAATGAAAAAAATGTCAATGAAATTGATGAATTTTCAAGCTAAAAAGACGAAATTTTAACCAAATTATTGAATTTTCAACCAAATATTTCTTTTTTGAACCAAATAATAAAATTTTTAACCAAAAAAGAGGATTTCATAACCAAACATTCAGCAGTAGACTTTTCAACCAAAAATGGTTAGATTGTCATGTTGGGTTCTATTAATTCAGTTCGCATTTGAGTGGTAAACGAGAGAAAAATGGAAATTGGAAAAAGTCTGTGAAGCCTGCGATAAATAAATAGGAATTTTGATCATTTATGGACTAAGGAATAACATTTTTAAATTTAATTAAACATTGAAGTTCATTTTTGATAGTTTTAAAATATTAAGTAAGAAAACTGAAATTTTTGCTTAAAAAATTAAGTTAATTTTCTTCGTGAAATGGATATTTTAACTTTAAAAAATTTAGAAATGAATTTTTAGATCGATTTAAATTTGCAGACCGTTTTGAAATTCATGAAAACAATTAAATTTGTACCATTTTCTTAATGTAGATTGGATGGTCAAACACCAGTAACAGAGCGACAGGGAATGATAGACGAATTCACTCACGACAAGTCGATATTCATCTTTTTGCTTTCAACAAGAGCCGGAGGATTGGGCATTAATTTGACAGCAGCGGATACTGTCATCATTCACGATATTGACTTCAATCCATACAACGACAAACAAGCTGAGGATCGTTGCCACCGAGTCGGACAAACAAAGTAAACCATTTTCTACTCGATTTTCACAAAAAAATTAATTCTACGTATTAAAAACAAAAAATTTGTTTTCAGGCCAGTGAGAATTATCAGATTTTTAAGTGAAGGAACAATCGAGGAAGGAATGTACCAGATAGCCCAAGAAAAATTAGATTTAGAACAACAAATCACAGTCAATGAAGGTAAGTTTTCTTTTTATTTCTTCCATAAAATTTCCAGGGATCACAGCTTTTTCACGAAAAAGAGTAAAAACATACTTTTTTATTTTCACGTACAGAAAAATGGAAATTTTATTATAAGAAATATTTGTAAAAAATAATTTTTAATGCTTTTTTCCATTAAAGAATTTATTTTTGAAAAGTAGATATACTTATATTGTTGGAAATTCATTCACGGCAGTATGAAAAAATCTGACAAGAAATAAAATTTGTTAAATAAACCATTTTTGTGTTTAAAATCGTTCTCAAAATCAAGAAATGGTTCAAATTTGAGCTTCTAAGATATTTTATGTTTTTTAAATATTGTTCTGATTCAGCGAAAGAAATAATATTTTAGCTTTAAAGTTGTATTTCAATCATAAACAGTTTAGTTTGAAATCGGTCCCAAAATAGACGATTTTTCAACAAAAATAAATAAATTTTCTACTAACATTATTAATCTTCAACTGGAATAGTAAAGTTTTAAACAAAAAAGATTAAGTTCTAACTAAAATGAAGAATCTTCGACTGGAATAGTTGAATTGTAAATTTAAAAAATACATTTTCAACTAAGAAGATTAATTTGTACCAAAAAATCGAATTTTAATCAAGTACATACATTTTCAAGAAAAAATAAAAGTTGTTTTACCAAAAATTAAATTAAATTTTCATTTGAAAAACTAACGTTTAACCAAAAAAATGATTTTTCAAACAAGAAGATTAATTTTCTAATAAGGATATCTACAAACAGACGAGTTTTCAACAAATTACACAAATTTTCAAGGAAATAGATCAATTTTAAACCAAAAAAATCAATTTTCAACCAAGAAGAATAACTTGTACTAAAGAAGACGAATTGTAACAAAATACACGTATTTTGAATAAAAAAGATAAATTGTTTAACCAAAAAATTAATAGTTCAGTTTTTATTAAAAAATTAATGTTTAAATGAAAAATATGATTTTTCGAAGAAGAAGATTAATTTTCAAACGAAAATTTCTAAAAAAAAAAGATGATTTTTCAACAAATTACATGAATTTTCAAGGAAATAGTTGAATCTTAAACAAAAAAGATGAATTTTCAACTAAAATGATGAATCTTTAACTAAAATAGTTGAATTTTAAACCAAGAAGACTAATTTATACCAAAAAAAGAGGAATTTGAACAAAATACATGAATTTTTAGTAAAAAAATATATATAAATTGTCAACCAAAAATTAAATAGTTAAATTTTCATTATAAGAAATTAGTGTTTAATCAAAAATATGATTTTTTAACAAGAAGATTAATTTTTACCAAAAAGACAAATTTTAACAAAATTCTTGAATTTTCAAAAAAAAAATAAATAAATAAATTGTTTATAAAAAATGAATAGTTAAATTTTCATTTAAGACAATGAATGTTCAGACAGAGATAAATTTTCAACTAAGATAATGAATCGTCAACTAAAATTTTCAACCAAAAGGATCATTTTTCAACCAAAAGTTAAACAGGTAAATTTTTGTATGAAATAATGAATTCTGCACAAAAAATGTAGTAGTTGATATTCTACAAAAAAAATTAATTTTTAATAAAAAACGGAAGAATAATTTATACCAAAAAAGACGAATTTTAACAAAATACATGAATTTTCAGTTTTAAAAAATTGTCAACCTAAAATTGTATAGTTAAATATTATTTAAAAAATCAATGTTTAATCAAAAAGATGACTTTAAACAAGAAGATTAATTTTCAACAAAATACATGAATTTTTAATGAATTACTTGAATCTTAAACCAAAAAGATGAATTTTCAACTAAAACGATGAATCTTGAACTGGAATCGTTGAATTATCAACCAGAAAAATGAATTTTCAACAAAGAAGAATAATTTATACCAAAAAAAGACGAATTTTAACAAAATACATGAATTTTCAGTAAAAAAAAAAAAAATGCAAATTGTCAACTAAAACTTGAATAGTTAAATTTTCATTTTAAAAAATTAATCTTCAACCAGAGATGAATTTTCAACTAAGATGATGGAATATTCAATTGATATAGGTACATATTCATTTTAAAAAATAATTTTTTTAAATAGTTACATTTTTAAACAAAGTAATGAATTCTCAACTAAAATGATGGATCATCAACTGGAATAGTGGAATTTTCAACCAAAAAGATAATTTTTCAACCAAAAGCTGAATAGTTAAATTTTCTTGATGAAATGATGAATTCTAATCAAAAAATGTAGAACTTGGTATTGCAGCAAAAAAAAATTAAATCAAAAAAAGTTGAATTTAACAAAAAAAGGCGACTTTTCAACAAGAGTGGAATTTTCAACTAAGAAAGATGTTCTCAGACAAGGGAGAAAAATTGCAAATAAACTGTTGAATTTTCAAAGCAAAAAGATGAATTTTCAACCAAAAATAGAATAGTTAAATTAAAAAAAATAATAATTAAAAAAAACGAGTGTTCACGAAATAATTATAAAGGAAATATAAAGCTACTTTTACAAATGAAGAATCATTGTTATTCAATTTTAATGAAAAAAGCACGCCCTCGGAAAAAATTCCCTGTCAATGCCAGGTTTTCCAGGAAGGGTAGACACCCTGATTAATTTATTATAATAGATGATTTTGTAAGTTACAAAAAAATTAAAAATTCATTACACGCCTTATTATATTTTAGTGTCGAATAGAATAATTTTGTAGATGCAAAACGAACAATGGTTCATATATATTTCTCACGTACATGTACTAATTTTATAACATTTCTGACGTAATTAACATATAGTATACTCAAGTATCATATATTTAAGGAGAAAAGGGTAATTTGTGAAAACAAAAAAGGGGAGAAACGCAGGGGAATAGGGGGAAAACTGTGATCCCTGCATTTTCTAAAGAGATAATAAATAACCCCTAATTAAATATTTTTTCATATAGAAAACGAAGCAGGGGACAAGAAGGGAGTTCTGAGTTTACTGAAAATAACTTTGGGCCTCGACCTCCACAACAAATGTCTTTCCATCTCGCCTACGAAAAAAGGCCACGATTTGGATGGCTTGCAAGAAGAAGAAACCGAAGATTGTGATCAAGATCAACAATAACAAAAATGATCGAGGGCCTACGCGATCTTTTGAAATTTTAATCTTGACTCGCGAAACACCGCTCACGATTTTCTATAATATGAATTTGCAAATAGTTTTAAGTAATTTATGTCCTTTCTTGGATAATCATTTAGGAATCTTTCACGTGAATATAAATGATCTAAAAATCGGCACTCTGGCCGATTTCGAGGTCTCGATTAATTAGGTATAAATCGTCGACAAATTTTCATTTATGTCACGTGTATAGTTAGGAATTTAATTTAACCCTCGCAGGAACGAAAGGGATTTTTTGATACTTGGAATTTACTGCGATTTTGGAGACTGTTGTGATATTTTAATCGCGGAAAAGCAATTTAGGAATTGCAGTAAATTATTTTTTCTTTGCTCTGGGGATCTCTAGATATCTCGAGCATTTTTAATTTTTTAATTAAAAATATGGGGCATAGTATTTTATTTAGAATATTTTATTTAATATTTTTCCTTTCTAATGCAACTTTGTGTTTATTGAATAAGAAAGGTTTGAAAATTCGTACTAAAAAGTTAAATTTAATTCTTGCTCAAAATGGTGCCCCCAGGGCTGACCTTTCAATACATTTTACAATAGTTGACTGCTGCAAACTGAAATTTGTACCTCTGAGGGTTAATCTGTCTTTACTTTAGAGAACCACTCATATTTTTATACAATAAACATTGTTATTATGCTAGCGGCAAAACGATGTTTATTATAATTAGGTGTTTACAAATCAATCATTGCACAAAATGTGACTAAATAATTATTAATTTAATAAACATTTTGCCCCAACCATTGAAAATGATATTTAACCCATTACGTCTTTACGGAAGGCAACTAAATAAAATGATTTTTAATGAACATCTAATTCAGGGGTACCGCAAAACTTCATTTTTGAAATTCCCTGTCTCTTCCCTAGCCAATTTTGCATTTCCTCTTACCAGTCTAACCATTAATATTCACAGACCAGAATTCTTGTAATATTTTTAATATAGAATCGTTTATAAGGGGTCATGTATCAATTACGCA
Source organism: Amphibolips quercusostensackenii (assembly GCA_032357855.1). Classification (NCBI taxonomy): domain Eukaryota; kingdom Metazoa; phylum Arthropoda; class Insecta; order Hymenoptera; family Cynipidae; genus Amphibolips; species Amphibolips quercusostensackenii. Next base: position 517,870 of record JAUELO010000031.1, on the reverse strand, counting down.
CTACAGTTTTTATTTTTACCCCCCCCCCCCATGTTACGTAATTTTTCAAAATATTTTCAGTACACAAATATTGATCGAAAACTTACTTTTTTACATTTCTTTTTAATCACTAGCACATATTTTCAATTATTTAATATTGGGTATAAACTTTTCTACATTTTTCGATAAGCTAAACGTTACCTAAAATAACCAAAATATTTTAAAGAACGATTGCGATCATAATAAACGTTAAATCTTTGATCAAATTACCCAAGTTTATATTTTTAACAACAATGGTATTTCTTGAAATCCCTTGACATTTTTTAAAGCTCCTGAAAATTCCTTGGAATCTTTTAAAATACTCGAAAATAATCTTAAATCTCTTTAAATTCTTGAACTATACTGAAATTTCTTGGAATATTTGAAAATTTCTTAAAATCTTTCAAATCCCTTAATTCTTTGAAATTCTATTTAAGTGTTATGAAATCTCTTGAAATTCCATAAAATTTCAAAAGGTCTGATGATATTCTTTGAAATCCTTTGAAATATTCAGAGTTGTATGAAATCTTTTGAGACCCTGGAAAATTCATTAAAATGCCTTTTAGTCTTTAAAATTACTGTAATCCTTGGAAATCTGATTAAATCTCGTCACATCCGATGAAATCCCTTGGAAACTTTTCAAATAACCCAGTCTTTAAAATTTATTAAAATGTTTCAAATTTTTTTCAGTGTTTAGAAATGTCATTAAATCTAATGAAGTTAATTGAAATCTGATGGTATTTCTTGAAATTTTTTAAAGCTCCTGAAAATTCCTTGGAATCTTTTTAAATACATTCATATCTTTAAAATATTTTAAATTGCTTCACTCTTTTCAATAAATTCTTTCAAATTTTATTAAAATCATTTAAAATATAATAAAATCCCCTAAAATATCATAAAATCTGAAATCCTTTGAAATACATTAAAAAGCCTTTGAAATATTTAGAATTCTTTAAAAAAAAATTTAAATGTTTGGAAATATCTTTAAATCCATTGGAGTTAAATGAAATCTTATGGCATTTTTCGAAATTTTTTAAAGCTTCTAAAAATTCCTTACAATCTTTTAAAATACCTTCAAATCTTTAACAGGGTGTATACTAAAAAGTCTCGGAGAAAAATTCCCTGCCAATTCCAGGGATCTCAAGTTTCTTCCAGGTATAATTTTTTATAGTACGGAACAATTCAAATATTTGTATTGTTTAAAACAACTTTAATCAAATTTAATTTAGAATGCTTTGACAAATTATTATATTACAAGATATTCTTAAATATATTAGCCCCATCAATTAATTGAATATTTAATAATACTAAAAACATAACCTATCATTTGATTAATTTGTCTCTAAAGTTCCTGAATTTGGTTAATAATTCAAACAAATTTATATATTATATTGTAGTTTAAATTTAATACAAATTCAGGTAAAATTAATGTGGTACTATATTTAAAAAATATATAAACCGCTTCAAATTCCTAACTTTTCAAGTAAAAATATTGCATTTTCAACAATATAAATTTTTATACAAAAATTTTATTTTTAACGAAAAATAATGATTTTTGAACAAAGTAATTCAATTTTCAACCATATAGTTAAATTTTTAAGAAAATAATTAAGTTTTCATCCAAACAGTTAAATTTTCACACTAAAATTTTAATTATCTAGAAAAACAGTGGAATTTTCAACCCAAATATATGAATTTTCTTTTGTGAATCCTTATGAAATATTTGTGAAATCTCTCTTTAATCTTTGTTAGTGAAATATTTTTTATTCGTTTGAAATCATTAAAATCATTTAAATGTTTTGAAATCTTTGTAATTCTTGATATCTTTTAAAATTCTTATGAATTCTGTGAAATATGAAATATTTATTAAATCTTTTGAAATCTCCAAAAAAAATTTGATATCATTTAAAATATTAAAAATGTTTTGAAATCTTTCAAACCTGTTGTACTGAACTCTTGTTGAAATCTTTTACGTCCTTGAAAGCTTTGAAATCTATGAAAACTGTGCAATTTTTCGCAATCTTTTCAAATCTTTCAAATCCTTCTTTAGTCTTTGTTTTGTGAAATCTTTTCTGTTCGTTTAAAAGCTTCAAAATCTTTTAAATTCGCCTCAAATTTGTTGAAACTTTTTTAAATCATTAAAAATATTTTAAATGTTTTGAAATGTTAATGAATTCTTTGAAATATTTGTGAAATCTTTTGCATTCGTTTGAAATCATTGGAATATTTAAAATATTTGTTAAGTCTTTCTCAAATCTTTTACATTCCTTTGAAATCACTGGAATATTTAAAATATTTGTGATATCTTATGAAATCCTCTAAAAAAACTTAACATCGTCTAAAATCTTTGAAATTTTTTGAAATCTAGTTTACTCTACCCTTTATCTTTGAAATTCTTGCATTATTTTGAAATCTTGATGAATTTTTTATGAAATCTTTGAAACTTTTGTAAAATATGTTGATATCTCCTAAAAAAATTGGAAATCGCTTAGCCTTTAAAATTTTTTGAAATCTTAAAAGCGTGGTTTACTATTTCCTTTTTAAAATCCTTGAAATCTTTTGAAAGTTTTAAAACTTTGTGAAATGTTCCAAATCTGATGTACACGCCTGTTTCAAATCTTTGAAATCTTTATGAAATGTTCAAAATCTTTGGGAAATTCTTGCGAAAACTTGTAAATCTTCTAAAATGTTTTGAAACCTTTTGAAATCGTTTCAAATCTTCGAAGTTTTTTAAAATCTTTGAAATCTGGCGTAGTGTACCCTTTTTGAAGCCTTTGAAATCCTTTAAATCTTTAAAGTTTCAAAATGTTTTTGATGTTATTAGAAACATTTTGTAAACTTTTGAAATCTGGTGTACACTCAAAAACCGAGTGAGTGGTCAACCCCTCGAAAAATCTGATGTATGGCCATAACTTATTCTAATTCTGAAACTAAATTAACATTGAAATTTCCAACTAATAATTTGTATAATTTGTAAGTTCAATACAACAACAAAATTTATACTCAATTTCTGAAATATTCTATATTAGCGGAGAAGTTGTTAAAAACTTATAGAATTATTCACAATATTAAAGTCTGTTATTTGCAATCCATAAAATAATTAGTACAGTCTACAAAAAGTACCTTAAAATCTCTTTATTTATTATACAATAAACAAAAGATAAATCATATCTTGACAAATAAAAAACTTTTCAGTAGCATATTTTTTCTAAAAGAGATGTTTCTGATGTTTATGAATTTAAGCAAAGTACGTTTAAGTTTTTTTGTCCCACAATGTTGGGAAAGAGAAATATCTTTTAAAAAATGATTTACACATCTAGAAAAAATACATTTAACATTTTTTGGTCCTTGACTTAGACAAAGATATTTATTTGTATAACCTAAACTTATTTTATATTGAAAAAAGAGACAAATTTTCGAGAATAGTGAAAAAAGGGGAACTTCACAAAAAAAGGGGAAACGCAGAAAAAAAAGGGGAAGACTGTGCACCCTGTAATCTTCAACCAAAGAAATGAATTTTCCACCAAAAATATAAATTTTCAGTTAAAATTATTTATCTTCAACCAAAAAGATTAATTTGTAATAAAATGGTCTTACTTTAAACCAAGTAATTAAATTTTCATTCCAAAAAATACGGATTCTGAACAAAAAATGTAGTAGATGATACTTCAGCAAAAAAAGATTTTAATTTTCAGTAAAAAATGGTTGAATTCAACCAAAAAGACGAATATTTAACAGTTATTTCTTCAGTGAAAAAAGATACTCAAAACAAAAAAAAAATCATTTTTAACAAAACAGAGTTAAATAGTTATGAAGAATCATTCTCATTCAATTTTATGTTTAAAATAAATAAAAAAAGTAAGCACGCTCTCGGAAAAATTTCCAGGTTTTTCCAGGCATCTAAAATTTCTCAGTCAATTACAGGTTTTCCAGGTAGGATAGACACCCTGTTTAAAATATTTCAAATTCTTTAATTCTTGTGAATAAGTTCTTTGAAATTTCATTGAAATATAATGAAATCTCTTGAAATCCCGTAAAATATCATAAAATCTAATGATATTCCTTGAAATGTTTGAAGTTCTATGGAATGTTTTTAACATCCTGGAAAAATCATAAAAATATTTTTTACAGAGCCTTTAAAATCACTGAAATCCGCTGAAATACCTTAAAAAGCCTTTAAAATATTTACAAAGCTTGGAAATCTCCAGGAAACTTTCCAGATATCCCAAAGTCTTTAAAATTATGTAAATTTTGTTAAATGTTCAGAAATCTCTAAATCCAGTGAAGTTGAATGAAATCTTATGGTATTTCTTGAAATTTTGTAAAGCTTCTGGAAATTCCTTGAAATCTTTAAAAATACCTTCAAACCTATAAAATATTTCAAATTCCTTTATTCTTGTGGATAAAATGGTTGAAATTTTATCAAAATATAACAAAATCTCTTGAAATCCCGTAAAATATCATACAATCTGATGATATTCCTTGAAATATTCATTTTTCTATGGAATCTTTTGATATCCTGGTAAAATCATTAAAATACCTTTTAGAGACTCTTCAAAATTACTAAAATCTAATAAAATACCGTGAGATCCGTTGAAATCTTGTGAGATTACTTGACGTCTTTAATATAATTCTTGGAATCCTTTAAAATACCCTAAAATATTCACAACCCTTTCAAATTTTTTAAAATCCCCTGAAACTTTTAGAAGATCTTGAAAATTTCTTAGAATATTTAAAAATCTCTTCAAATCTTTGAAATCCCTCAGATTTGTATTAATAGATTCTCAGAAAATTCATTAAAATATAATAGAATCCCAAAAAATCTGATGATATTCCTTGAAATATTTGAAGTTCTACGAGATCCTCGAAATTCATTGAAATACCTTATTGATAAGAACTTTTAATATTCTTTAAAATGACTGAAATCCTTGGAAATATTATAAAATCGTTGATGAAATTCCTTCAAAATTCTTTGCAAATTTTAAAACCTGTTGAAATACATTTAAATCTTTGAAATCCCTCAATACTTGTGAATAAATTCCCTAAAATCTCATAAAAATAATTTATTGAGCCTTTGAAATCCTTTAAAATTACTGTAATCTGTCCAATTTTCTTTAGAATCCTCTGAAATCTTTAAAGGTTCAAGGTTGTTTTCTTCAAAATGTTAGGTAAAATTATCGATTTATAAACTTTTTTTTAAGGGAAATAACTTCCCAAATTTTTAAATATTATTTTCTTCTAAATTTTTTTCAAGATTATATTAAGACTTAATTAACATCTTGTAGGCACACGGCTACTTTGACTTAATTTTTTCCCCTACGGTCACCACCTTCCTACTTCAAAATCATTATTCAGAATACTTTAGTATTAAAAACTATTCACAGATCGTTTTGATTCAAATAAACGTATTGCAAAAAAAAGAGCGATAAGCCTATTTATTAGAGAAGTCAAGAAAATATTTCTAAAATCGCTTTTAGGGAGGAAGTATTATGATTAAATTAAAAGAAGTATTTACCACGTTTGAAGATGGTTTTTTTATTTAAGATTATAAATGTACAGGGTGTTTTAGGAGATACTGCTGGCATTCGATGCAATCCTGGGCCATAAATCCGCACATTCCTTCGCCACTGGTCCCGTTATAGCTGAGCCTTTCATTTCACCCTTATTGTTGACAATAACGCCAGCATTGTCTTCAAAGTATATAAAAACTCCATCCTTCCTCCGAAAAGGTTTCCGCTGCCGGATCACCACCGCCGGCATTACTGCAAAAAATAATTTGGAATTAGAAAGTAAAGGGAAGTATGAAGTATACGAAGTATGTAGCAAAAAAATCTAATATTCTTTTTGTTTTAAGTTATTTTTTATCTTCAGGAGACCTTAAAACATTCTTACCCTTTTTTCTTAATTCTGGCTTTCCCTTTTTAACGGTAGCAACAATCATGTCCCCAGAACCTGCTGCGGGCAAACGGTTCAAACGACCTTTGATTCCCTGAACTGCGATAACATACAGGTTCTTTGCCCCTGAAAAAATTCAGAAGTTTAAAATAACATAAAAACTTGGTTCAGGAAAAAATGTCATACTTTTAATCACATATTTCGCTAAACGAAACCCAGCTAAACATTATTTTATTAACCAATTTTTCATATTCACAGAATTTTAGTCTTGTAAAATTGTGAACATCAAATCTTGTAAAAACGGAATAAAACAATTTCAGATTAAAATCTTTAATGTTCAAATTCATTTATTTAAAACAAAAAGATTACCTTTCTACGTTAAAAGATAAATTTTTAATCCAAACGGACGAACTTTCAACAAAGCAGCGGAATTTTCGAACAAAAGATTACTTTTTTAACAAAATACTTGAATTTTGTACGTATAAAGATGAATTTTCAACCAAATAGTCGAATTTCAAAACAAAACAAAAAAAATGGTTGAAAACTTTTCAAGCCAACATGACGAATTTTCAACAAAATTGTTTAATTTTTAACTCAATTTTAACCAGAAAATAAATGATTCATTTTCTACAAGACGAATTTTTGACAAAATTCATGAATTTTCAAACAAAAATTAATTTTCAGCAAAAATACTGGAATAGTTCAATTTTCAGTTCAAACAACTTTCAGAGAAACAAAAGAGAACATTTTCAACTATAATGATTGATCTTTAACAAATGATTTTTCAACAAAGTGATTCGGTCTTCAAACAAAAAATATGAATATTCAACAAAATAGTTGAATTTTTTAACGAAAAAGACGAATTTTCTACCAAAAAGTATGACTTTTTAACAAAATAATAAAATTTGTAACAATGTGTCTACTCATAACCTAGAAAAAAATTCCCTGAAAATTCCAGGTTTTTTCCAGGTATCACTTTTCCTAGTACGGAGCCATTCAAGTATTTCGCATTTTTTAAAACAATCGACTCGGAGCATGTAGGATACAATTTCACGAGTTTATCATAAATAACTGTTTTTCCAGTCTTTTTGAAAATATAAAAAAAAAATATAATTAGTAAAGATAGTACTATTAATATGTAAAAGTAATAACTGTTTTTTTCTAATGCTAATAAATTAATTAATTATTTCTTCAATTTGTCCCAGAAGTCCACGAATTTGAATAATTAAAACCCCCCCAACGAATTTTCGACTAAGAAAGATTTTCCAGCCAAGAGAGAGAACAAATTTTAACCAAAGTGTTGAATTTTCAAGCAAAAAATGAATTTCCAACCGAGAAGATTAATTTTCTACCAAAAAGGATAATTTTCAACCAAAAAGATGAATTCTCAAAGGAAAATGTAATAGTTGATATTTCAAGCAAAAAGAGCTTAATTTTTAATAAAAAACAGTTGAATTAAACCAAAAAATACGTATTTTCAACTAAGAAACATTTTGCAGTCAAGAGAGAGAACAGATTTTAACTAAACTGGTCAATTTTTTAGCAAAACATCAATTTCCAACCGAGAAGATTACTTTTCTACCAAAAAGGATAAAATTTCAACCAAACATTTGAATTTTCAACCAAAAATAAAACGAATTTTCAACAAAATAGTTACATTTTTAACAAAAAGCATGAATTTTCAACTGAGAAGATGAATTTTCACCTAAAAATTAATTACTTAAATTTTCAGATAAAAGAACATAATTTTCAACCGAAAAAAACAATTTTCAACAAAATAAAGTTTCAACTGGAAGTCAAATTTTCAGTATAAAAAATTGATTTTCAACCTACAAAAAAAACTAATTTTCAGTAAATACATAAATTTTCAACTAAAGAGAATAATTTTCATTTAAAATGATGAATCTTAACCCAAAAAATTAATTTTTAACAAAAGAGTCTAACTTTCAAGCAAGCAGTTCAAATTTTTATCCAAAAAGATGAACTCTCAACGAAAAATGTAATAGTTAATATTTCAAGCAAAGAAGATTCTTAATTTTTATTAAAAAACAGTTGAATTCAACCAAAAAAATACGAATTACAACAGAAAAGATTAATTTTCTATCAAAAAGGATGAAATTTCAAACAAACCTTTGGATTTTGTAACTAAAAAGATCAATTTTTAACCAAAAATTAAGTAGTTAAATTTTCAGTTAAAAAAATTATTTATCAAACAAGAAAAGAAAAGAATTTTCAACAAAATGGTTAAATTTTTAACTAAAGAGATGAATTTTCAATTGATATGATTAAACTTTAACCAACAAAATTAATTTTGAACAAAGTAGTTCAACCTTCAAACTAGTAGTTGAATTTTTATCTGAAAAAAAAAAACAAATTTTCAACGACAAATGTCATAGTTGATATTTCAACCAAAGAAGATCATAATTTTAAATAAAAAACAGATTAATTCAACCAAAAAGTACGAATTTTCAACTGAGAAAGATTTTCCAGTCAAGAGAGAGAATAAATTTTAACCAAACTGTTGAATTAAAAAAAAAAATGAATTCCTAACCGAGGAAATTAATTTTATACCAAAAAGGATAAAATTTCAACCAAAACTTTGGATTTAAAATAGTTAAACTTTCAACCGAAGTCATGAATTTTCAACGAAAATGATGAAATTCTACTAATAAAGATAAATTTTTCAAAATAAAGACGAGTTTTTAACAAAAAATATACATTTTCACACAAGAAAGATTTTCCAGACAATAAAGAGCAAAAATATAAACCAAATTATTGTTTTTTCAACAAGAAAGTTCATTTTTAGCCAAATAGTTGAATTTCCTACCAAAATAGTAGGCTACTTTTACAAATGAAGAATCATTGTTATTTAATTTTATATTACGAATTAAAAAAATGTAAGCAGATTCTCGAAAAAATTCCCTTGACATTTCCAGGCATGTAAAAATTACCTGACAATTACAGGGTTTCCAGGCGAGTAGACACCCTGTGTAACTAAAAATTTCTTAATTTTTCCCTGACCACCAAGATTCAAAAAATAAAATATTTTACAATTAATATTAAAGACCAGAATCTTAATCTTGCAACATTTTTAAATAATTTTTTATGAACGGAATAAAAAAATTCAAATTTATTCATTATTATCCTTGACAGATATTTAAAGTGCTCCTCTTATAGAAATTTCTTGACTTTTGCAATATTTTTGTCAAAATCCATGACTAATAATATTCCGACTTTTCCCTGATTTACAGTTTTTCATAACCTACGGCCACCCTGTCGAAGTAAGGTTTAAAAAGAAATCCTAATTGAAAAAAGTGTTACAATCTCAGTTAGAATTAGAGCCCTTACTTTCTAAATTAAAAAAATTATTTGACAATGAAACTCTTTTACAACGAAAAAGTAAACTAAATTTAATCGGAATTCCACGTGTTCAAATTTACATGGTTTTTTCATTCAAAAAGTTAAAATTTAACATATTAGTTTCCACAAATGAAGATGTTCGGAATTTTTAAGCCGCCAAACAATATAAACTGTTTTACATATAAAACAAGAAACTTGTACGCACATAAATGTAAATAAGCAACAAACTTACTAATTTTAAATTCTCCAAAATGCAATTTTTTCCTTTAATCTATAATTCACGCAATCATAAATTTCACGCATTGGATTCAATGATATATTTTTACAATAAAAAGCACCCACTACAATTAGTTTAAAACTAAAAAAACGGTAAGACCAAAAATAACCTCATAATCAGATTTTTGCAAAAAATGTCAAAATTTGATTTGTGTTCTCACACATATCAACCTAGAATACTTTATCCAAGCAACAATTCAATAAAAAATCAATCCAAATAATTAACAAACAAAAGCCTTGGAAAAAAACGTCGAAAGAACTAAAATATTCTAATTTTTTAATTTACATTGAAGTAAATATAACTAAAAAAAACTTGAAAATACCTTACAGTACTATCATTTAGAAATAAGTTTTGAAATTTATTCTAACACGCCAATACATCTAAAAAGATGGAACAATGTGTCACACAAAAATTTTGAGGTTATGTTACCCGAAATCAAGATTTTCAAAATAACTCACCTGTGTTATCGGCACAATTGATAACTGCTCCCACGGGCAAACCCAAGGATATCCGGAATTTTGCTCCTGCGGAACCTCCTCGACCTTAACCAACAGAAATTTGGATTATAGGTAAACATTTCAAAGCACGGGTCACCCTCCACAATCACATCCATTTTCTGAAAATCTTATGAACTCCGCAGAAAAATTTTACAAAAAAACAATCATCAATTAATAAACTTTTGTTGTGTTTCCTTAGTTTCACTAGATGAGTACTTTATTCGCGGATTTAGATGGATTAAAATCGTCGGAATAAAACCTACCTCTCTTCGACATCTTGGCGAGTTTGAAAGAAGAAGAATGCGATTTTCACGAGTCACGGAGCATCAAATTTTGCGCAGCGCGGTGGCAGTTATGTCACTTCCGGTATTCGTAATTTTAAGCGGGAAACTGATTGACATTAATATTTAACAATGACAATTCGTAATACAAATATAAAATAACGCAAAAAATATTGTATAATATATTATACAGTTATATTTTTTTATACACTCGATAATTAACAAAAAACAATTATCGCGTATAGCGTCATGAACAAACGTAATTATTTATCAATATTCTTTTGTTATTTTTGCGGAGAACTTTACAATCAACTTCATTTTCCATAGGTACAATTGAGGAGTTTTTTGAGCTTTCGGCTCTAACAAAAATTCAAATTTTCGTATCTAATAATAAAAATTTTTGTAAATCAGTGACTATTCTTGAATTAGAAATCAAAAAAGCAACAGAATGATGTTTGTAAATTCCTTTCGAAATATTGAGAAAAAGAAGGATCTGCCGCTCCAAAACAGAATTCTGAACGCATTGTTTTCCAGCATCAATGAAGAGGTTAGAAAAGTTAATGACGTTTTCAGTTTTATTAATTTAGAGTTTGATTTTGCACCACTTTTTGAAAATAATTTTCAAGAATGATTTTTAATTAATAATTTTGCAAACGTTTTTGGAACAATATTCAGGCCTCAGGCTCACTACACTACATTGTTTAGATTTCAACTTTTCAAATCAAATTTTAAAATTTTTTTGAGCGATTACACTATTTTGCTACTAATTCGAAAAAAAAACATTGAATACACTGTTTTCGCACAATTTCCTGATAATGACACTATTTCTTTAATTTTCCATAAAAAAATATTTTTGAACTTCTTGGTTAATTCGCTACATACTGTCACAATGTCTAATTAGGGTCCGTTACAAATGTTATATTTTTAAGCCAAAAAGATGAGCTTTTAACAAAATAACTGAATTTTTAACGAAACATTACAATTTTAAACCAAACAGATGAATTTTCAACAAATTACACAAATTTTCCACAAAAAAGTGAATTTTCTGCCAAATTGTTGAATTTTAGAACCAAACGGACGACTTCTCTATAAAACAGTTGAATTTTCAAACGGAAAATACTAATTTTCAACAAAAAATCTGAAAGTTGATATTTAATTTAATTTAATTTTAATTTAAAAAAAAAACATTTACCAATTAGTTTAATTTGCAGCCAAACGGTAGACTTTTTAACCAAAAAATGTGTTTGTGTCGAAACTTCCAATTCCCACTTACCCCTTTTTCCCTTTTCCCCTTTCCACTTTTCGCCCTTTTCCTATTTCTTCTTCCCCATTTCCCCTTTCCAATTTCCA
>JAUELO010000031.1:492805-506092 GCA_032357855.1 Amphibolips quercusostensackenii | reverse complement strand
CCTTTTCCGTTTTCTCCTTTGCCGTTTTTCCTTTCCCTGTCACCTTTTCACTTATCCCCTGTTCCCCTTCCGCTTTAACTTTTCCTATTTCTCCTATCCCCCTTTTTCCTTTACCTTTTACCACTCTCTTTTTTTTTTGCTTTACTTCTTTCCCTCTTTTCCCTTTTTCCCATTCCCCTTACCAATTTCCCCTTTCCTATTTTCCCCTTTTCCCTTTTATCCTTTCCCTTACTTCTCCATTTCCCATTTCCCCTTACCAGTTTCCCATTTTCCCCTTTTCATTTTCTTTTCCCCTTTTAACGTCCTTTTCCCTTTCCGCTTTTTATTTCCTTTCGCCCCTTTACCTTTTCCCCTTTCCCACTTTTCCCTTTTTTTCTTTTTCCCCTTTACATTTTCTCTTTTTCCATTTTCCCTTTCCAATTTCCTTTTTTCCTTTCCTCTTTGCAGTTTCCTTTTTCCTCTTTCTCTTTCCCTTTTCCTCTTTCTCTTTTCCTTTTCCTATCCCCTTTTCCTATTCTCTTTTTCTCTTTGCCCTTTTTCTTTTTCCCTTTCCCCCTGTTCCCTTTTCACGTTTCCCTTTCCACTTTCACCTTCCGCTTTAAGCTTTCCTATTAATCCTTTCCCTCTTTTCCCATTTTTCCTTTCCCCATTTTCCCCTTTTTCTTTCCCCTTTTCCCCTTTACTCGTGTCTCCTTCCCGTTTTACCTTTTCCCCTTTCCCTATTTTCCTTGTTACCCTGTCTCCTTTTCACTTTTTACCTTTTCCCCTTTCCCTTTTTCACGCACTTTTTTTTTGCTTTACACGTTTTTTGGATAAAACTCTCTGCTGTACAAGTAAAAGCAAAAACGTGATAACATGAGTATGTTGCAAGCGGACACGTAATAGACGGTGAGGTCAGCGTTTCAAATTTTTCGTGTCGATTTTTTCGTGACGATTTTTTCGTGCTGATTTTTCGCCGAACCCCCGTGCCTAAAACATAATAATGTTAATAAAAAACAGTGCAACATAACCAAAAAAGACAAATTTTCATCAAAATTAACACGTGATTCTTCAAATAAAACAGATTAAATTTCAACCATACAGTTTTTATTTTTGACAAAAAATTGATTTTCTATAAAAAGAAGACGAATTTGAACAACGAAATTGAACAAGATTAACTTTTAACCCAAAATGGTTTAGTTAAAGTTTTATTGAGGAGAATTAATTTTCAATAAAAAATTAATTTTGTATAAAAGAGTTTAATTTTGTACCAAATATTTGAATTTTATACCCAATTGTTCTATTTTCGATCCGAAAATATGAATTTTCTACAAAACACTTGAGGTTTTAACAGGAAAGTTAATTTACAACCAATCAGTTGAATTTTCAACAAACCAATTAAATTTTCAACTTAAAGAAATAATTTGTAACCAAAACCAAACGAATTTTCAACTACAATTATTAGTCATCAAACGAAAAAATGATCTTTTAAGAAACTTGGTCAACTTTCAACCAAGATTCGTTGGATTTTCTTATTGGATTCTATTAATTCAGTTCGTATTTAAGTAGAAAAACGAGAAAACTGGAAAAGACTGTGAAGCTTGCTATAAATAAATAGAAGTTTTGATAATTTATAGACTAAAGAATAACATTTCAAATAAACATTGAAGTTTATTTTTAATACTTGAAACATTTTATGACACTATTTTGACACTATTTTTTAAAAATTTGTGACACTATTTACACTATTTTTGATCCCTGAATGAGTCCGAGGCCTGTATATTGTAAAGAAATGAAAGAAGATCAATATGTCTTTGGGGCCCATCCAAAACTACGTCAAACGTTTTAAAAATACTTAAAAAATTAAAATGAGATATTTGATTTTACAAGTAAAGCCTATAAATACAGACTTCACACTCTTTCCATTTTTCCCCTCTATGGCCCTTTTTTGAAGAATTCTTCTTTTTCCCCTTTTTTCAAGAAACTCCCCCTTTTTCTTTTCTTTCACTTTAATTTCAACTGAATCAATAGACACTCAATAAGAAAAATTTTGAATAACAAATTCTAATATCAGGTTGAAGATTGAGCTATTTTGTTGAAAATTTGTTGTTTCTTAGTTGCAAATTAATTTGTTTAATTGAAAATTTAACACTTCCATTTTTGGTTGAGAATACTGATCTCGTTTCTAATTGAAAATTTATGTACTTTGTTGTAAAGTCGTCTTTTTCGGTAGAAAATAAATTTTTTAAATTGACAGTTTAACTACTTGGTTGAAAGTTAAACTACTTTGTTAAAAATTGATTTTATTAGTGTAAGATTCATCTTCTTGCTTGTAAATTTAACTAAATTTTGTTGAAAATTTATTTATTTATCTCAAAATTTAACTATTCCATTTTTTATTGAAAACTTATATTTTTTGTTTGAAAATTCAACTAATTTGTTGAAAATTCATCTCTCCTAATTAAAAATTACATGCCTGTTGAAAATTCATCTTTGTAGGTTTAAAATTCAACTATTTCTTTCAAACATCTTTTTTCGTCGAAAATTGAACTTTTTGGTTGAAAATTTGTCCGCATGGATTGAAAATTCATCCTTCATGGAAGAGAAGTCTTTTTTTAAAACTTTAAATCTTTCGTTAAAAATTCATCTTTTTTGTTTCGAATTGAATTAATAAACTAATTTTTTTAAGCTTAAAATTCCACTATTTATTTGAAAATTCATATACTTGTTGAAAATTCTTTTTTCTTGGAAAAAAATCTTCTTGGTTGAAAATTAATCTTTTTTAGATGTGAATTCTGCGGTTTGGTTGTAAGTTGAACTACTTTGTTCAAAATTCTTTTTTTTTTTTGTTAAAAATTAATTTTCTTAATTGAAAATTGAGCTATTTCATTTTTGGTTGTTAAAAGATCTATTTTATTTAAAAATTAACTATTTGGTTTAAAATTCATGTATTTGTTCAAAATTCTTCTTTTTTTTCGTAGAAAATTAACCTTTTTGGTTGAACATTGGGCTTTTTTGTTGACAATTCACTGCTTTGTTGTGAATTATACGACTTTGTTAAAAATTAATTTTTTGAGTTGAATATTCATAATTTTAGTTAAATATTTTATTAAAAAATTATCATTTTAGTTGAATATTTACCCCTTTAGCTGAAAATTTATCTCTTTGTTTGAAACTTCAACTACTTCAACGAATATTAATTTCTTTGTTGTCAAACATTATTTTTTGTTAAACTTAAAACTTACCTATTGTATCTATTGTTGAAATTATGGGTTGGTTTTAGTCGAAAATTAAACAGTTTGTTTGAAAATGTATGTATCTTGTTGTAAATTCGTATTTTTTGGTAGAAAATTAATCTTCATCATTGAAAATTTAACTACTTGTTGGAAAGTTGAACTACTTTGTTAAAAATTCATTTTATTAGTGGAAAATTCATATCTTTCATTGCAAATTTAACTATTTTGTTTAAATTTTAAGGTTAAAAATCAATTTTTTCAACAGCAAATTTAAGTTTTCCATTTTTTGTTGAAATTGGATCGTTTTCAGTTAACTGATTTGATAACTAGTTAACTATTTTACGTTTTATTTTAACTTTAGTTAACTATATTTTGATGAAAATTAACATTTTTGTTGAAAGTTAGGGCATTTTGTAGAAAATTTGTATATTAGCCTAAAAATTCACCTGTTTTGGTGAAAAATCGTCTTTTTGGGTTGAAAGATTTATTATTTTCGTACAAAATCCAATTATTTAAGTATTTTTTAATTGAAAAATTAAGTTCTCAAATTAAAGTTTTAATATTTCAGTTAAAGATTTATAATTTTAGTTGAAAATTCATCTCTTTGGTTGAAAACGCAACTATTTTAGGTTGAAAATTCGTCTTTTTAATAGATGATTCATCTTTTGGGATTGAAAATTTATGTTTTTGCAGAAAAAAAATTTTTTTGGTGGAAAGTTATTTTTTTTTTTTATTTAAAAGTTTACTATTACATTTTTGATTAAGAATTATTCTCTTGTGATTCCAAATTCTACTATTTGAACATTTAGCTCTTCCTTTTTTTGTTTAGAATATTGATAATTTTTAGCGAAAATTCAACAATTTGGTTAAAAATTTATGCATTTTTTTGTGAGATCATCTCTTTTGGTAGAACATTAATCTCATTGATTAAACATTTAACTACTTGATTGAAAGCTGAACTACTTTGTTAATAATTTATTTCATTAGTTAAATATTGACCTGTTTGATTGCAAATTTACCTATTTTGTTTAAAATTTCTTTTTTTTGTTGATGTATAAAATCAATTTTCTCCACTGCAAATTTAACTGTTTCATTTTTGGTTATGAATTGATGATTTTTAGTTTAAAATTCAACTATTTGATTTAAAATTGACGTTTTTGTTAAAAATTCAACTGTTTTGTAGAAAATGCATCTTTTTGGCTTATTAATTCAATTGTTTTGTTAAAAATTCGTATTTTTGGATTAAAAATTTTATTATTATCGTATAAAATTCAACTGTTTTAAGACTCATATTTTTTGGTGTCCAAACTTGATTTTTAAACTAAAAATTTAACTATTTCAATCAAAGATTTATTATTTCAGTTGAAAAGTCATCACTTGTGTTGAAAATATTTAACTATTTTTGGTTGAGAAATCTTTTGTTTTTGCTTAAAAATTTTTTTATTTGGTAGAAAATTTAATTATTTTGTTCAAAACTCATTTGTGTTTTAGGATAGAAAATTTGGCCTCTCTAATTAAAAATTCATCTATTTTGTTAAAAATTTAATCATTTTGTTGAAAATTCAACCATTTTAGTAAAAAGTTGCCTTTTTTGTTCGAACAAATTGAATTTTTTTGTTAATTCTTTTTTGTATGTAAATTTGACCATTTGGTTGAAAAATCATTTTTTTTGTGTTGAAAATGCATCCTTTCGAGTTAAAAAGTCAACATTTCTCTAAAAAAAAATTCGTCTGTTTAGCTTGAAATCTCAGCTCTTTTGTAGAAAATTTATCTCTTTTAATGAAAAATTAATTTTTTGAATTAAAAATTAATTGCTTTGACAGACAATTAACCAATTTCATTTTTTGGGTAAAATTTATTTTTTTTATAAAAATTTAATCTTTGTGGTTAAAAATTCAGCTGTTTTGTTGAAAACTTAAATATTTAGTTGAAAATTTATATTATTTGGCTGCAATTTAATTTTTCAGTGAAAATTTAACTATTACTAACTGAAAAAACCATCCTGTCTTTGGTTGAAAATTTCTCTTTTTTTATAGAAAGTTAATTTCATTGGTTGAACATTCATTCTTTTGGTTGAAAATTATTATTTTTTCTTTTTTATGAAAATTCAGATTTTTGGGTTGAAAATTCAGCTGTTTGGTTACGAAATCAACTACTTGAGTAAAAGTTGAACCACTTTGTTAATTTTTTTTTTGAAGATTAATCTAATTTTTTGAAAATATAACTATTTTGTAAAAAAAATGGTGTTTTTTTTTGTTTAATGTGACGTCGTTTTTTAACGGCCCCTTGGAGGAAAAAATAATTTTTAGTAGATTTCAGCAATTTAAAAGTGATTAAAATGATTAGGTTGATCCGTTGGAAAGCTGCAAAGGATCGATTGGAATTTGCGGTGGACAATATTTGGATATTCATGGTAAATAATTAATTAAATTTATTATATCTAAACGTAATAATCAACAATTATCCTAAAATTATGATTTTGATTTTTTCATATTCAAACATTATCCAGTGTTGAAAATAACTTAACCCTTTTTCTGAATTCCGCAATTTAAAAATTCTACCAATTATTTATACACTTATTAACATAAAAATAATATTTTTTTATGGTAAGAAGAAAAAAGTAGAAAGGAAAAAGAATAAATAAAAAGAGAAATTTCAAAAAACGGATATAAAAAATGTAATCGATTTCTCGATTACCGATTCTCGATTCCGCGCTTTTCTTGTGTTTTTTCGTCTGCTAAACGCGAAAAGTCGGTCAAAACTCAAGACTCAAAAGACGAAACATTATATTTATCTGTGAATCTTTATAATTATGTAGATCAATTTTGTGTGCTGAAAAAAGAACATTTCAGTTTTTCTTCTGCACAAATGATACCTTTGACGCCTTTCACGGTTTATATATTGAACGAAAACAAATTTTATAACTTTGTACAAACCGCAATTATTTTATTATCGTCTCAAAAATAGTGAAAATGCCTAAAGTGTTACTAGCTGAAACAATGTCCATGGAACTTGGAGGTAAATTTCAAAATTGGTGTATTTTTATTAATTAATTGATTAGCAGGTTTACAAAATTTTGTGACTTTTGATCATTTCGTGAAACATAACCTCAAAATTGTTCACTAAAATAATTCAAATTTTTAGAAGGTTTCTTCTATAAAGAATATTTTTGAATAACTATTCAATTTTTTAAAAAACTTTTTCAGTGTTAAAAATGTAAAAAAGTATTCTTATCATGAGTAATATTGTTCTGTTCGCTAAATTCGAACGATTCGAATAAATGAAATGCAGTTTTTGTGAAACAGTATGTTTCTATTTTCCTCTTTTTTCAATAAATATTGATACTGTGTACCTGATGTTGAGTACATATTTTTAATTTAAGTAAATGTTTTAATGTGATTTGCACTATAAAAAATAGTTTATTTTATATTTCAAAAATAAAGTGTACCTTGTGCAATTTATTTTATGTATATAATCTCCTTTTTAAAAGAAAGAAACACATCTTTTATTTTATTTTTTTGTTCTAATATCCACTATATATGTTTAAATAGATATAATTTCAATTTTTCCTTTTTTTGAATAGTTGAAATAACATATTCTTTCCATAATTAAAAAAATATTCCAACAACAGACATCACACTCGTTTCTCTATTCGGCATTTTCCCCTTTCTTTGAAGAATTCCTCTGTTTCCCCTACTTTCAAGAAACTTCTCCTTTTTCTCGATTTTCTTGTTTTTTCGCTTAAATGACATATGAATTATTAGAATCTAATAAGAAAATTCAACTATTTTTGGTTGAAAGTTAATTCTCTTTAATTTAAAAATCTAATATTATGTTTTCGATTCAAAATTAATCTCTTTTGTTTAAAAATTTTAATATTTGGTTGAAAATTTAATTATTTTGTTGAAAATTCAACTGCTTTGTTAAACATCTGTCTTTTTTGGTAGAAAACTCCTTTTAAATTCAAAGTTCATCTTATGGTAGAATACCTTAAACCAAAAAAGATTACTTATCTTTTTTGGTTACAGCTAATTTCTCTTAATTGGAAAGTCCGCGATTATATTTTTCGTTCAGTATTCATCTCTTTTTCTTAAAAATGTAATTATTTTGTTGAACATTCGCCTTTTAGATGTCAAATTCTTCCGGATTTAAAATTTATCTTTTGGTGGAAAATTCATATTTTGGTAGAAATTTCATATTCTTTAACTGAAAATTCAACTGCTTTGTTGAAAATTCGCTTTTTGTTTGGATCATTCTTTTTGGGTTTTAAATTTATCTCTTGTTAGAAAAGTAATCTTTTTTTTGTTAAAAGTTAATTTCTTTTTCATTGAATAGTCTAATATAATGTTGCTGTAGAATTCATCTCCTTTTGTTCAAAATTCTACTATTTGGTTAAATATTTAATTGTTTGATTGAAAATTCGTCTTTTTTGATAGAAATTTCGTGCTTTTGGATTCAAACTTCATTTTTTGGTCAAATATTTATTTTTCGGTAGAAAATTCATCTTTTGATAGTAAATTAATCTTTTTTAGTTGAAAATGCAACTGCTTCATTGAACATTCACTTCTTTGGATAGATAATTCGTCTTTTTGGATTGGAAAATCATCTTTTGGTAGAAAAGTAATCTTTTTTGGTTGAAGGTTAATTATTTTTAATCGAAAAGTCTTCTATTGTATTTTTGATTCAGAATTCAACAATTTTGGTTAAAAATTCTACTATTTAGTTGAAAATTTAATTATTTGGTGTAAAATTCAACTGTATTGTTGAGCATTTGTATAGAAAATTTGTCCTTTTGGATTCAAAATTCATCTTTTAGTAGAAAATTCATCACTAATATTCACTTTTTGTATAGATAGTTCTTCTGTTTGGATTTACAATTCATCTTTTAGTAGAAAAGTAGTCTTTTTTGGTTAAAAGTTAAATATTTTCAATTAAAAAGTCTAATATAATATTTTTGGTTCAGAATGAATCACTTTTGTTTAAAATTCTACTATTTGATTTAAAGTTTAATGGTTTTGTTGAAAATTCAATTATTTTGTTGAACATTCGTTTGGTAGAAAATTAATCTTTTATAGTAAGAAAATTAATTTTTTTTTTAGGTAAATGATTCTTTTTTTTGGATTTAAAATTCCTCTTTTGGTAGAAATTGACCTTTTTTGGTCGAAAGTTAATTCTTTTTAATTAAAAAGTCTAATGTAATATTTTTGGTCTTAAACTCATCTGTTTTGATTAAAAATTTTACTAGGTGGTTGAAAATTCAACTGTTTTGTGAACATTTGCCTTGTTGGGTAGAAAACTGATTTTTTTCGATTCAAAATTTATCTTTTGGCAGAAAATGCATCTTTTTTAGTTGAAAATTTAATTGCTTCGTTGAACATTCGCTTTTTTCGATTGATAATTCTTCTATTTGGATTTAGAATTAATTAAATTATTAATATTAATATTAAATAATATAATAATATTATAATATTAAATTAATTAAAAACTAATCTTTTTTGGTTGAAAGTTGATTTATTTTTAACTAAAAAGTCTAGTATTATATTGTTGGTTTAGATTTCATCTCTTTCGGTTAAAAATGATACTATTTGGCTGGAAATTAAAATATTTTACTGAAAATTCCACTGCTTTGTTGAAACATCGTTTTTTGCATAGAAAATTAATCTTTTACAGTTGAAAATTCAACTGCTTTATTGAAAATTCACCTTTTTAGATAGATGATTCGTCTTTTTGAAATAAAAAATCATCTTTTTGTAGAAAAGTAATCTTTTTTGGTTGAAAGATAATTTATTTTTAATTTAAAAGTCTACTTTGATATTTTTGTTCAAAATTCATCTTGTTTAGTTTAAAGTTTAACTTTTTTTTGTAAATTCATCTATTTTGTTAAAAAGTCATTCTTTTTCGTCGAAAATTAAACTTTGTTGTCGGAAATTCGTCTTTTTTATTGAAAATTTGTCCTTTTGTATTGATAATTCGTCTTTTGGTTAAAAATAAAACTATTTGGTTGAAAATTGATCTGTTTTGGTGGATAATTAATTTATTTTGTCGAAAATTCGCCTTTTTATCGAATTCAACCGTTTTTAATATAAAAGGAAAATGCAACTATTTGGTTGAAAATGAACTTTTTTGTTGAAAATGCATATGTTCGTGTAAAACTTGAACTGTTTTCTAGAAAAATCATCTTTTTGTCCTGAAAATTCGAAAATATAATTGATTTTTTTTCTTTCATAACAAAAAAATCTTTCTTGGTGGGAAATTCATTTTTTTGTTTCAAAATTCGTCTTATTAGCTTGAAAATTCACCAATTCACTTAATTTTTTTTCTTTATCGGCTGAAAAATCTTTCCTGGTGGAAAATTCAACCTTTTTGTTGAAAATTCGTTTCTTTGGTTTGAGTATTCTTCTTTTTTTTGTTAAAAATTAATTCTGTCGTTGAAAATTAATTTTTTCGGCTTTAGAAGTGAATTTCTTTTTTAAAACATTCGATTTTTGAGCTTGAAAACTCAACCTTTCTGTTGGAAATTAGTTTCTTAGGTTAAAAATTTAATATAGTTTCACTTGTAATCTTAGGAATATGGTACATAATTTACTTTTATTCAGGGTGTCTACCCACCTGGAAAACCTGGAATTGTCAGAGAATTTTTATATACCTGGAAAAATCTGGAAATTTCAAGGATTTTTTTTTAAGTCAGGGCAATTTTTTAAGGGCATGCTTAATTTTTTAAAAGTGCAATATAAAATTGAATAATAATGATTCTTTATTTGCAAAAGTAGTTTTATATTACTGTATTTAACTATACTGTTACAAATTCGTTTTTGGATTCGAAATTAATTTGTTTAACTGAAAATTTAATTATTCTATTTTTGATTAAAAATTGATCGTTTGTAATTAAAAATTTAAGTATCTGGTTGAAAATGCATGTATTTTGTTAAAAATTCGTTCTTTTTGGTAGAAAAATAATCTTATTGGTTTAAGACTTATCTTTTTGGTTGAATATTTAACAATTTGTTTGAAATTCTTTCTATCTCTTGAATACATTTAGCGTTTAAAATGAATCTTTTTTGCAATTAAAATTTAACTGTTTGGTTGTAATTTAAACTCTTTTGTTAAAAATAATTTTTTTTTTGGCTGAAGATTCATCATTTTAGTCGAAAATTCAGCCAAAGATTCGTTTTTACTTTGGCTAAAAAATAATTTTTTTTACTAACTATTTAAGTATTCCAGTGGAAGCTTTAACAGTTTTGTTGAAAAAAAAATTGTTTTTTATTTGGTTAAAAAAATTATTTATTTAACTGAAAATGTGACTATTTCAGTTAAGAATTAGTGTTTTTTGGTAGAAATAAATCTTCTTGATTGATAATTAATTTTTTTGGTTGAAAATTTAACTACTGCAGTTAAAGATTCATTATTTTATTTGAGAATTAATCTTTTTGGTTTGAAATTCAATAATTTTAGTTGAAAATTCATTACTTTGTTTGAAAATGTAATTATTTTGATAAAACATTCAATTATTTTATTTGAAAATTCATCTCTTTGTTTAAATATTAATTTTTTTAACTATTCAAATTTTGGTTGACAATTTATCTTTTTTTGGTTGAAAATGCATTTGTTTTGTTAAAAATTCTTCTTTTATTCCACACTCGACCAAAATGGCCACCTTTCGCCCCTGAAAATAGGGGCGAAAGTAGCATATATTTCCCGCAAACTGCATTTGCGGGGCGAAAGTAAAATTAGCGGGGCGAAAGTAAAATTATCGGGACGAAAGTAAAGTTTGCGGGGCGAAAGTAAAATTAGTGGGGCAAAAGTAAAATTTGTGGGTCGAAAGTAAAATTTGTGGGGCGAAAGTAAAATTAGCGGAGCGAAAGTAAAATTTGCGGGGCGAAAGTGATTAGTCGATGGTCGCCATATTGAAAATCTAAGTTGCTCCGATCCGATCAGAGTTCGAGCCGCGAACAAAGCTTTAGAAAAATGCGTCGCACCCGCTTTTCAGGGCCAAAAGGTAGCCACGGTCGAGAGTGGAATAAAATACTATATGCAACACGGGACGGAAGAAAATGTTTCCCTCGGGTTATTACTGCCCGAGGGAAAAATCTGCTTCTTTCGCCCCTTGTTGCATAATGTACTATTTCGGTAGAATCTTCTTGGTCCGAAAATTAATCTACTTCAGTTGAAGATTCATGATTTTTGTCGAAAATGCGTCACCTTGGTTGAAAATTAAAAAAAAAATGGAAATTAATTCTTTTAACTAAGAATTCATGTATTGTGTTGAAAAATTATCTTTTTTGGTAAAAATTCATGTATTTTGTTAAAAAATGGTCCTTTTTGATAGAAAATTTGTGTGTTTTGGATGTGGATCAAACTATTTTATTAAAAATTCGTGTTTTTTGTTGAATTCAACTGTTTGCATTTAAATCTTTTTTCTTTGATATATTAACTATTACATTCTACGTTGAGAATTTATATTTTTTTGTTGAATTCAACTTTTTTTATTTAAAATTTAAATATTTTTTGGTTGAAATATCAATGATTACGTTTTTCTTTAAGAATTCACCGTTTTCATTGAAAATTCAAATGTTTGGTTGAAAATTAAGCTTCCTTGTCAAAAATGCAAGTATTTTGTGTAAAATTCGTTTTTTTTTGTGTAGAAAATTAATCTTCTTGGTTGAAAATCGATCTTTTTGGTTAAAAATGCAACTATTCCAGTTAAAGATTCATAATTTTAATTGAAAATTCAACTGTTTGGTTTAAGTTTAACTTTTTTGTTGAAAAGTTATATTTTTGGTTAAAAAATTAAACTATTTTGTTCAAATTTCGTCTTTTCAGATTAAATTTAACTGTTTTTGATTTAAGTTAAAATCTTTTTTTGGTTGACTTATTAACTATTAAATTTTTCATTTATAATTCATCTTTTTAGGTTGAATTCAACTGTTTTTCATTGGAAATTTAAGTATTTTTTGGTAGAAATATCAACTATTACATTTTTCTTAGAGAATTAACTTTTTTATTAAAAATTCAACTAGTTGGTTAAAAAATTAGCTTCTTTGTTAAAAATTAACATTTGTAGTTAAAAATTCATGCATTTTGTAGGAAATTAATATTTTTGGTTGAAAATGTATATTTTTTTATTTAAAATTCAACTATTCCAGTTAAAGATTCAACATTTTTGTTAAAAATGAATCTTTTTACTTGAAAATTTAACACTTTGTTTGGAATATTTTTTCTCTCTTGACTGCAAAATTTTTCGTAGTTGAAAATTAAACTCTTTTTGAAAATTCGTCTTTTTTCTTTAATTTAAGTGCTTTTAATTTAAAATTGACATTTTTTTGGACGAAATATAACTATTACATTTTTGGCTGACAACTCATCTTTTTTGTTGAACATTCAACTACTTGATTAAAAGTTGATCTCTTTTGTTAAAAATTCTTTTTTTTTGTGAAGATTTATAGTTTTAATTAAAAATTTATCGGTTTGGTTGAAAATTTAACTATCTTGTTGAAAATTTGTATTTGTTGGTGAAAATTAATTTTTTAAATTGGAAATTTAACTAATCCAGCTGCTTATTCCATCATTTTAGTCAAAAATTTATTTTTTGGTTGCAAATGTATCTTTTTTAGTTGAAAATATATCTATTGTGTTATTTTTTTGTGGTTGAGGTTTAGACTATTTTATTGGAAATTTCTCTTCTTTTGTTGAATTTAACTGTTTTTAATTTTAATTAAAACTTTCTGTTAGTTGATATGTTAACTACTAAATTTCTCGTTGAGAATCACTCATAATTTCAGTTAAAAATTCATCTTTTTAGCTGGAACTTTAACTACTTTGTTAATAATTCGTTTTTTTTTTGTTTAAAAATAATTTTTTCAAACTGAAAATTCAACAAATTAAGGTCAATTGTTGAAACTTTATCTTTTTTAATTATAAATTAATGTATTTGATAGAAAATTCGTCTATTTTGGTAGAAAATTAATCTTTTTGGTTTAAAATTAAAGTATTCCAGTTGAAGATACATAATTTTATTCGACAATTGATGACTTTGTTTGAAAATTAATCTTTTTATCAGAAAATTTATATATTT
>JAUELO010000031.1:457800-481525 GCA_032357855.1 Amphibolips quercusostensackenii | reverse complement strand
AGTCTCAAAAAGCTTCTTTGTTCGAAATCTACATTGTTTAAATCTTCACAAGTTAACATTTCTTTCAATCATTTCAAAACTTCTTAATATGTCTTAAACCTACTCGAATTTTTTCTAAACTTTTGTAATTTTGAAAAATTACAAAAGTTAGTTTTAAAATCTTAAGAATAATTTCTTATTCTCTTGAATCCTTTCAAAATTCTTTAAAAGATTCGCAAGTTTTCGTTCAGAATCCTGAAGAATGTACATTGAATTTTTTTCTAATTTTGTCAAGTTTAAAATTATTTTTGAATCTTTTTAAATCTGCTAAATATCTCTTTAATTTACTCAATTTAAAAACAAAAATTTTATCTTGCCTGATTAAAAAATTTTGCTTTAAAATCTTCTACACTTCTTCCTGAAATTTTAGGAAATCTTTTTAATTTTTCTCTTAAAATTATTTAAAATATAAATAAAAAATCGTAAAAAAATGGTTTCTGTGAATATTAAAAAAAACTCTTTTATTCTTTTCAAAACTTCTAATCCTAAATATCTTTTCAACTGATTGGAATTTTTTTCAAACTTTTTTTTAAATTCTGCAAAATTAAAGAAATTGCCTTAAAATTTTGCAAATTCTTTGACAGTTTTGGAATTCATTTTAAATATTCCCTTTAAGTTATTTTTTCAAAAAAAAAATTCATTCTCTTGAAACCTTTCAAAATTCTGAAAAAGCTTATTTTTTCGAAATCTACATTTTTTAAGTCTTCATAAGTTAACATTTCTTTTAATCATTTCAAAACTTCTAAATATGTCTTGAACCTACTCAAATTTTTTCTAAAATTTTGTTATTTTGTAAAATTACGAAAGCTGGTTTTAAAATCTTGAGAACAATTTTTTATTTTGAAACCTTTCAAAACTCCTAAAAAATTAGAATATTTTTTACAAAATTTTCAAAAATTACGCTTTGTTAAAAAAATTTTTTTATCTTATAATTATTTTAAAATCTTATTCAAACTATTCCAAATATCTCTTTAACTAACTTGAATTACTTCTATAATTTTGTATTATTAAAAAATTGAAAAATGTTGCTTTAAAATCTTCTACATTCCGTTTCAAAAAATTAAATCTAGGAAATCATTTCAAAGGTTTTAAAATCATTTAAATTTTTCTCTAAAATTAACTTTTTTTAAATAAAAAGTCATTAAAAATTTTCCCAGTGATCTTAATAATTTTTTTATTTTCTTGAAACCCTGCAAAATTCAGTTTTCCTAAACAAATTTAAAATTAAGTAATTTTAACTTTTTGAAGATTTATAAATGTGTCGAAAAAGTATCTGCAAGATTTTAAGAAATTTTTCTTTTCAATTTCTGGGGAAATTTAAAATGGTTTAGGTTTTATTTTCAGAGTGCTCTTTTAAAATAAAACCTAAACCAAGTTAAATTTCCCCAGTAATCCTAAAAAAGAATTTAATTCCCTTCAATCTTTTAAAATTATTAAAAAACTTCAAAATTTTGTCATAGATAACATAATTATTTCCCAATATTAAACAATCATTTACATTAAAAAATTTTTCTTTTATCGATAAAATTCAGAAACATTTTGACATACAAAATTGATGATGCAGAAATTTCTAATATTTTTTAATAGATAAAGAAACTGAAAACAGCAACTAAAAAAACATCATTTTTCAAAATGATTCAATTGAGTCTTAATATTTTAAACATTTATTATGTCTTTTACAATTTTTTCAGTCGTAACAGTTTTCGAACTTATAAATTTACTCTTGAAGTCCAACGTGTTAGCTATTTATTTTAAAAACATGATTTTTGGATCGCACTTACAACACTAATTACGAAACAATCCTATTCCACTCCGAAGGATCTTTAAAAATTGGTCACTGGTATTTACATAAAGCAGATTTAAATTAAAAAAATTAAACAATAATAAAGTGGAAATAGAAGAATCAAATATGGATCCAAATGTAAAAATTTACGTAAAAACGAATTCTTTTTATCAGGAACATTTTAGTGCACTGTTATAACTAATATTTAATTTCCTTTAATTAAGAAAGACCCCTTTCGTGCTCGTTTTTACAATTTCAAAAACATTCTATATTTTCGATTTACAATTTCGAAAATATAGTCCTTATTAATGAAATTTAAATTTTTCATAAATTACGTAAACGTTTAATTATATACAATTTGTGTTTTTTAAACAAGTAGATCCTAAAATTTGTACAAGACGAAAACACGACAGGGATTTATATAATTCTCTATAATTTTTTCTTTTTTGTAATAAGCTCGAAATCGCGTTGGCATCAACTAACTCTTAAACTATAAATATATCTATAATCAATTTTTTGCATTCATTCGGAACTTGCATCAAACACAAGTTTTCTGAAATCATAAAAGATTCGGTTTTGGACTTCTGAATGGTAAAGAGGTGTTTTGAATAGATCTCATAAAATTAAATTTACTTTTATGATATATTTAGATTATAAAAAACTAAAGGCACGGTTTTCAGGGATCTCAGTGCAAAAGGAGCTCAAAAAAGGGAAGCAGAATAATTTTTTCACGAAAAAGGGGAAAGATAAAAAATTAATTTTTAAATGTAGAAAAGAAATGATCTTTATATAAGAAATTTTGTATTTTTAAATAATGTTAAATTGTTTTTAAATGACTTGTGACATTAAAGAATTTGTTCAAACTGTACATCAATATTATAAACAAAGGGATTATCAAAACTGGGATTTTTCTGAAATCTCACAACTTTCCTACTGAGTACACTGGATGACTTAATTTGCCAAAGAGCATTATTTTTCAAAACTTTTGTATAATGGATTGAATTTTTTATTTATTATATTTTCGTGTTGAATTCAGCAGTTGAAAATTAAAGAAAAATAAACTGTTGAAAATTAAAGAAAATTTTCTTTTAGTTTTTAATTTTCTTCAATTTTCAACAGTTAATAATTCAATTTTTAACAGTTTTTTTTACTGCTGATCATCTTATTATCAATTTTCTTCCATTTTCAACAGTTGAAAACTCATTTTTCTTCCATTTTCAACAATTGATTTTCCTACTGTTGGTCGTTTAATTATCAATTTTATTCCATTTTCAACAGTAGAAAATTAAATTTTCTTCAATTTTCAACAATTGAATTTTTAGTTTTCTTTGATTTGAAACAAATAATTGTCAACTGTTGAATATTGTAGAAAATTCAACTGTTGAAAAATCAATATTCAATTTTCTTTCATTTTTTATTTTCTTTTTAATTTTCAACAGAATTTGCCAGTTAATAATTCAATTTTCTTCAATTTTCAACAGTTGAATTATGTAGGTTTAACCATTTCATTATCAATTTTCTTCCATTTTCAACAGTTGAAAATTCAATTTTCTTCAATTTTTGATAATTGGTTTTTCTACTGCTGGTCATTTAATGGCCAATTTTCTTCCATTTTTAACAGTTGAAAATTCAATTTTCTTCAATTTTCAACTGTTCAAAATTGTAGAAAATTCAATTATTGAAAAATCAATGTTGAAATTTCGTTCAATTTTCCACAATAGAATTTTCAACAATTAATTTTTCTACTTTTGATAATTCAATTATTAATTTTCAACTACTGAATTTCAGTTTTGTTCCATTTTAAACAATTAAATTTTAACCTGCAGAATATAGAAGAAAATTGAACTTTTGAAATCTCAATGTTGAATTTTCTTTCATTTTCAACAATCTAATTTTCAACAGTTAATAATTAAATGATCAATTCTCTTCAATTTTTCACAGTTTAATTTTCCACTGTTGATCATTCAGTTACCAATTTTCTTCTATTTTCAACATTTTAAAATATAACTTTCTTCAATTTTCAACAATTGAATTTTAACTTTTCTTTCATTTTAAACAATTAAATTTTGAACTATGGATTATTGAATATTGAAAAAAATTCAACGTTTGAAAACTCAATGTTGAATTTTCTTTAATTTTCTATTTCCTTACATGTTCAACAGTTGAAAATTCAATTTCCTTCAAACTGAATTTGCAACAATTGAATTTTTCATTTTCTTTCATCTTAAAGAATTAAATTTTCACTGTTAAAAATTAAAATGCTGAAATTTAAAAAAGTGACAATTGAATTTTCAACAGTTGAAAATTCAATTGTTACAAAATAAATAGAATTGTAACTGGAATTCAATAAATAAACATTTTAACCCCAAAAAAAAGTTTCGATCAAAGTTAATTTTTTTAACACGTCACCACTGGAAAATACTATTTGGAAAATTAATAGTCATTCAATAGATTCGCAGTAGGGAATTTACGAGACTTAAAAAAAATTTCAACTCTAATAATTTCCATTTTAGATCATTGGAAATTTATTCACGGCGATATGAAAAAGTGCGACAAAAAATAACATATTTTAAATAAACATTTTCATATATTTAAAATCGTTCCCATTATCAAGAATATTTTCTCTTTCAAAAAATATCATTAATAATTAAATCGTAATACTTTTTCACCCTAAAAATTTTTTTAGCTTTAAAGTTTTATTTAAATCTTAAATAGTTTGAAATCGGTCAAGTAAATATTTATGACAAAGTCTCTTTAGTAAATTTCAAGCAAATACATTTTAAAATTTTACAATTCAAACTCAAGACTATTTTCCGGTTCGAAACCTGCGTAATTCCAATATTGTATTCTAAAATGTAGAATATTTAAAGAGAAAAGGGGGAATTTTTCAAAAAAAGCGTAAACTGTGCAAAATGACTCGACAGAGCTCAAATATCATTCATATCGTCTGATCTAAAATTAAACAAACAGGAGGGTTTATAAAAAAATAAAGTAGAAAGTGATATTAATGAAAAAATATAAAGTATAATATGTATCGGCAAAACATTTTAAACAAATTAAAAATAAACGGAACTAATAGAAAGGTCCATCAACATTTTCAGATTCATTTGCTAACATATAAGATTGCCTCGTATGTTTTTTTTACTTCGCAAGTAAAAATTCTGTTTTGAGTCTATTTCACATATAAGATTAATTTACGATTCTAAAACATCCGCGATGTATGTACATGATAAGAGTATACGTATTATCTAGTTATGTGCTAGGACAGATGTAACAGCTAAAACAATTTTTTTCTGGATCGAGATCGACTAGTTAGTTCCAAAACCATTTTTTTATCTAGTTTCTTCTGTACCGCAGTTTTTCGAAATTTCAAAAGGTGTCGACAACTCAGAGGACTTTTTATTTTTTATGTCACAAGTATATAAAATATAAAACCGGAAAGCTGACAAAATTGTGAAAATTTAAAAATCAAGTGTTCAAATTTGAAGGCCTTGAAATTAAAAAGCCTACAAATTTAATAAACAACAAGAGCTTGTTTTTCTCTAAAGTCGACATCCTTCTCTTTCGAAAATTCTGAACATTACAGAGAAATTTTGTACAATTTTGACATTGTCAATCTCCTAATTTGTGTGTATGAACTTCTATCTACGGATTACAAGTAATTTTACACCTTTACACGTATCAGTGAAAAGATTCATCTAATTCTCTGTAATTGCCCAGAAGACTGAAAATTCTAAAACAAAAAGAATTTCCAGTTTACTGATCGGATTGAATTTTCAGATAAATATTTCCACTCAACTTGCATTTATTTATATTTATGTGTTATTAAGGTTCGTATAATTGTATTATATGGCATACTTGTCTCGGCGCTTCATTCAGAACCCCGAATATTTGAACGTGTGTGATTTATATTATAAAAGCACTTGAAACGAACTAGAAAAACGAATCCCTCTACTTTTTTATNNNACAAGACATCGCAGTCTTGTAAAATTATGTGGAAAATTGCCAACTTTTTAAATCAGGATTCGAGCCCTCGATTTAAAAAGGCAAATTTCTTAATTGTCTGTGCGAATAACAATTCAAGTGAAGCTTCTGCTTCGAAGTCTAAAGCAATGAGATTCGCTTTGTACTTGGAAGTGACTCATCCGATGCAAACGGAAATTCTAGAATACCGTTTGACTTAACCGGCACACCTTTACTACACCCGGCGTATTTTCTATTATCCATCAACTTTCGCAGTTTCGGATTTACAATCGTTCGCTGAGATCATAAGATTAGGAAATCGGAGAAAGCGAATTGTTTCCAAACTCGAATACATTAAAAATTACAAGCCTTCGGAATTCGGATTTACTTTAAATTGAAAAGACTTAAAAATGCAGAGTGGCCATTTTCATCGAGAAAAAAAATCCCGGTCCTTTCCCGGTTCGTAAAAATTTTTCACGGTCAATGAAATTAAAAAATTTGAACTCAAGTTGAAAATCTTTTCACTTGCAGTAACCAAAACTGAACTGCAAATTAAAGCACTTAAAGATGAACTCTTTTGAATTAAAAAATTAAATATTCAAAAATTGTTTTCCCGAAATTTTTAGTTCAAACGCTCAATAATTTACGCGTATAAAATAAAAGCTTTTAGCATTTTTCAATTGAACAATTTTATAAACTGCGAAATTCTGAATTTCAAACTTTTATAAATTGAGCAGTTCAAAGATTTGTGGTTAAAAAAAATAAATCCATGCTTTCATTCCCAATGCTTAAATTTGCAGAATGAATGAAATTTTGAGTTAGAAACAATAAAAACTGAACGATTGAATTAATTTTTAAATCGAAAATTTGTGTTATTAGAAGTTTAATTATTTTAAGTCGTTTCAAATTAATAATGGTTCAATTCTTACCATTACCTTGAAACCTTTCAAAATCCTTAAAAAGCTAGAAAAATTTTATTTCTGAAAAATACATTTTGTTTTCAACTTTTTCAAATCTTAAAAAACTTTATATATTTTAAAATTTAAATTTTTCCTATTTTTTTTTAAAGATCATGAATAATTAAAAAAATAACCTTAAAATCTTTTACATTCTTTTTTGAAAATTTTGGAAATATTTTTAAATAATATTCTCTTAAAATTAATTTTTGAAAATAAAAAATAATTTTTAATTTTCCTATGAATCTTAAGAATACATTTTTATTCTTTTGAAAATTTTCAGTTTCGTATGGTTTAATTTTGAATATTTGATTTATAATTGCTTACTTTAAATGAAAATTCAAATATTGCTAAATATTCAAACCATTTTTTTTTTTTTTTTTTTTTTACTAAAAACTGTCAAATTGAATGGGTTAAAAACGGAATATTTTAGAATAAATTTGGTTTAAGTCAAAGATTTTAGAATTACGTATTGTAAACTGAATTATTTCAGAATTAAAAAAGTTAATAATTGAACTTAAAATTTTTAAGAGAGTTCAAATCGAACTTATTTTACATTGCAAGTGATTAAATTCAAGTAATTGGATAGGTTTTTCTTATAAAAATTGGTCAAATTCCCGGTCAATTCCCCGCTTTCTCGATCCAGGGGCCACCCTGCAATGTTAACTTCCGTTCCCACTTTTCCTTAACTTATGGCTGATCCTTTTCGAGGTTACAAGAAAGTTATTCTAGAAACTATTTCATGTTTGTTTGAACTATTTTGATTACAGAAAAATTACCAAAAAAAGTGTGAAAAGATCTAGGGCACATTGTGCGTAATATTATGGAATAGATTACATATGACTAAAAAAATGTGCGCAGGCAATTTACAAGACAAAACTAAAATAAAAACTAACTAAACAAAAAAGGTACATCACTTGCCAAATGACGTGAAATTCACGTGATCCGCGCGTCTTATTATCACTAAAAAATATAAAACTAGAAATGAGCATAACGCTTATGAAAAAAGCGTTAGCTAAATGCCACTGAAGTGTGCAAATATCGGTCGTGCGTTAAAAAATTCACACGCAACTAAAGATTTAATTGACACTGATTGTAATTCCTTGGTCTCGTAATAAAATAGAAAATAAAAATGCACAGCTTTCGAGAGAAAAAGTAATTTTCTACTTTTGTGAATATGATTAATGCTGTGGATCTTTTAGGAGGCAGAAACAAGCATTTAAAATTATATATTGTCTGTCGTTTCTGAACGACAATTGAATGTCATACATTAAAAAAAATATCCTGCTCGCTACACGAAAGTACGTTTTTTGTAGAACGAACATTATACACTATAAAAAGAAACAATCATTCAAATATTTTTTAAAGGTGTAGCAAGTATCGGAAGTTTAAGAGTGTGTTTGCAACACTCTTGTCTTTGTGGATTGACATTTAGCCAGTACGTAAATTAATCTTAAAGATTCATTGATAAACTACATTTATACGAGGTGCATTTCTCAGAAATTAGTTTTAGATTAGAATAATGACAAAAATCAAAATAATTTAATGAATAAGAAAATGAAAAAGTTTTTTCCTATAAAATTCGATTCGCCTTAAAAAAAACTCGAGTTTTAAAACCTATAATGGCATTGGTTTGACAATTCCGTTAGATATTCACCTCGTAAGCACCTATTCTTCACAATCAACTTTTTTAAATATTGCGAATCTTTCTCGGTAAGGCCTAACGACGAGATTTCCAATCAATAACTGAAAACGATTCGATTTCTCTTCTAAATATATATATTCTAATTTTTTATTAAATTATGTTTACACCTCAAAGGTTTTTTTATAACGATCAATTATAATTTATAATTAAGAGACACTCGTCGTTAGACCCAACCAGAAAATATTTCTTACGATTTCGCTCTAGGGAATTCTACGATTATCCTAAAGTACGATTACAATCAACTGATCAGATTAATAGCAAACTGCTCTCGATTCGGTCTAAAGCATATTTTTATAATTTACTTAAATTAATCGGGTGGTAGAAAACTGAAGAGACGAAACTGTTCTCTGATGTGCGGTCGAACATCGCCTCCCTGAATGTAATTAATTTGATTAGTCATTTCTTAATAATGAGCTGTACTTTATGTGATATGTATAAATAGTGTCTACATGAGGGATGATTTTAAATTTTCGGTTTTCTCCCAGTCAATTTTTCAATTTCCCGGTCTGCAAATTATACTTCTTTCTGAAATTATTATGCCGAAACTCAAAATTGTAATTCTTTTGGAAAATTCCCTGTTCTAAGTCAGAATGACTTTTCTCAAAAATTATCTCTTGCAAGTCATAATTATAATTCTTTTGGATAATTCCCTTTTCCAGATCTAAATCATTTTTTTATAATTCTCTCACCCAATTAGGAATTACATATAACTGTTTCGGAAAATTTCCTGTTCCAACTCAAAAGTATCATTCTTTTCAAAAATTCCCTGTTTAAAAGTTTAAGATCACGGAATTGTTTAGGGCTGAAATATTTTGTTTTCCAAGAAAAAATATTAGACGCGTATTTTTTTTTTTTACGAAAATTTTTTTTCTATGAACTTAGGGCTACTTGAATCTTAAGTGAATTAAAAAAAAATTAAAATTAAAATTTTTTTTTTAAACTTCGTATCTTGAGAACAAATTTACATATTTTTTTATTTGTAGCTTCTTGTAGTGCAGTTTACACTACTTTAAATCCCTTAAAGAAACTATGATTTTTTTTTAAATTACTAAAATGGTTTACATTTCTCGAGAAAACTAAAAAGTGAATTTTCTCAAAAATTCCACCTTTGATCTTTTTCATAATTTTGTTTAATTTCATAGTAATATCAGAGATATCTGTGAGTTTCGTCCTCAATAAACCATCCCTTCATATAGGAAAACTTACTTTTTTTTAATATAAAAAAAAAACTTTTCAAAACATTAATTCTTTTTCTAAACATTCATAGTTTCATGTCTCAAAGAAGCTAAAATAATATGAAATGACATTATTTTGCAAAAAAAGAAATCCCGAAGGTAGAAAAATACCGAAAATATAATTACCGAACTAAAAAATTTTCGAAGATTCAAATTGCAGAAAAAATAAAACTACATAAAATATTTTAATTCAATATGTTTTATTTATGTAATTTCGGAATATTTCAATTTCGTTAATGAATATTTGCGGTAGTTTTTTCTTTTGGTTTGTTAATTTAAATTTTCGGAAATTTTCTGTTTCGATAATTATATTTTCAGAATTGTCTGATTTTCTGATTGGAAAAATTACAAATTCCCAACAAAACAAAAAAATATATTTCTTAATTTAATACGTTTTATTTATATAATTTCGGAATATTTCAATTTCGTTAATCAATATTTGCGGTAGTTTTTTCTTTTGGTTTCTTAATTGAAAGTTTCGAAAATTTTTTGTTTCGATATTATATTTTCAGAATTTTCTGATACATTGTACCTGGAAATTCCGAAACTTGTAATAAATAAATTTTACGTTTCTGGTAACGTAAGTTCTGTGCAATTACATATAACAGAATAGGAAACTTTTTTCGTAATTTAAGGTAAATTTACGAAAATTCCGTTACAATTTCGCAATTTTATGAAAAATTTCTGAAAATTCAGTTAAAAATTTCGTAAATTTAAGATGCCGTTACGTAAAAGTAGCGAAAATTTCGTAAAATTTTCCGTTGCTTTTGTAACCTTATAACTTCGTGAATAGAATATTTCTAAGTGTCAATTTACAAAATATACAGCTACAGAATTTAGATTTTAAATATGAAAATGGATAAAATTAAGCTTTTGATGACCTATATTGATAAATTTTACTTCTTTACTAGTTTTGCCTTTTCTGTTTTTTTTTTCTTTTTCTCCGTTGAGTAAATTTTTACTGTTACAGAGTAAAGTAAGTTTCTTTTTATTTAAAATCTAAAAGATCTGTTATTTCTAAATTATTTAACTACATATATCATAAATATATATTATTTTAGCTCTTTAAGACACGAAACGGAGAATGTTTTTAAAAAAAATGATATTCTGTAAAATTTATTTTATAATACAAAAAAAAAATTGTCTACATGAAGGGACACTTTCAGAATAAAGAAACTCACAGATATCTCCACCACATTACCATAAATCTTTTTAAAAAATCCAGAAAAAATCAAAAGTGGGCTTTTGGAGAAAATGTACTTTTTATTTTATTTTTAAAAAAATGTGCGCCATTCTAGTAATTTAAACAAAAATTCATGTTTCTTTAGGGAATTTTAAAGAGTGTATATTGCACTACAAGCTGCAAAGATACGACTTTTTAAAGCAAAATTTTCGTTAAATTTTCCATAGTTCACCCAAATATTTAAGTAGCCCTACGATCATGATAAATTTTTTTTGGTAAAAAACTAATGTCTCATATTTTGCTTTGAAAAACAATGTATTTCAGCCCCAAACAATGCCGTGACATCACCAGCGTCAGACCTAAATTAAAGTTTTTATAAATTAATGTTAAAACGTAAATATTCCTCTCTTTGAGTTAAAAAAATATATACACAATTTCAGCATCTATTATATTATCGAAAATAAAGTATTTTTATTTTTTACTTCGTGATTGAAAAAACTAAGAGTAATAAAATATCAAAAGGCTTTTAATATTTATTTTAATACAATCAAATTAAAAATCACAGTGACCGAATAAAATTCACGGTCATCTCCGGGTGAACAAAATTCCCGACCTTTTCCCGGTCAGGTAGACACTCTGATAAATTAGAAATTTAATCCAAGAACTTACCCAATGTACAAGATTTTCTAGAAAAGGTAACAGCTTCATCAGTTCGCTATCTGAACGATCAGCAAACCAGCTCTCAATTGGTATACCATTTTCCAACTGCAAACAAAAATATTAATGCTCAATGCTCGCTAATGTTTATTTAAAAATTTTTCACCGTCATTGAAATTAAAAAGTTCGAACTCTTGGAAGCTGAACATTTTTCCATTTAAAGTATAATAATTGAAATTGAACTGCAAATTAAAGCACTCAAAATGGAAATCTTGAATGTCAAACTGCAAAATTTTTTATTTTAAACTCCTACCAACTGAACAGCTCAAACGTTTCTGTTTGAAAAATATAAATCCACTTTATCATTTTAACTGATCTAAATTGAATAACCAAGCAGTCAATTTGTTTCAAATTAATAATGGTTAAATTGCTATTTATACATGAAAATTCAATGATTTCACTTACAAATTAAACATTTTCATAAATGAAGCCAAATTGTAATGTTCAAAGCCTAAAAATTGAGCGTAACGACTGAAAAATCCCGAAAAATAAAATTTCCGATAAAGAAAAATTTCCAAATCTAAATAATTAAAAAATTATTGTATAATAAATAAATAATAAATATGTTCATCAAATAAAAGAAATATTTTTTTTATTTATTATTTTTTATTATTTAATAATTTCTTAATTGTTAAGATTCCGCAATTTGATATTTCAATTTTTGGTTGAAAACATATTTTTTTATTTATTTTAAAATGCAACTTCTTGGTTAAAAATTTGTCGCTTTGGTAGAATTCATTTGCTTTTTATTTAAAACTAAAATCTTTTTAGGTAGAAAATTCTACTTAGTTGAAATTTCGACTACTTTGTGCAACATTTATTCTTTTGGTTGAAAATTTATCACTTTAGTTGAGAAATGATTTCTTTCGTTGAAAATTTAACTATTTTGTTGAAAAATCGTTTTTCTCGTTCAAAATTAATTTTTTGAACTGAAAATTTAACTGTTCAATTTTTGTTTGAAAACCATTATTCCGTTTTCGGTTAAAAACTGATCTTTTATAGCTGAAATCATGTATTTGATTGAAAATTAATTTTTTTTTAAATTTATCTGTTTTTGTACCAATTCAATTTTTTTGTTAAAAGAACAATTATTTGGTTAAAAATTAATCTTTTTTGATTGAGGATTCAACTAAATTTGTCGAAAATTCGTCTTTTTGGTAGAATTCATCTATTTCTTATTTCAAATTAAAATATTTTTTAGTTGAAATATTAACTATTACATTTTTCATTAGAAATTCATTTTTTATTGAAGATTCATAATTTTAGTCGAAAATTAATCTCTGGTTGAAAATTTAACTATTGCATCAAAAATGAGTTTTTTTGGTGGAAAACAAGTTTGTTTAACGAAAAATTGAACTATTCCATTTTTGGTTAAAATCGTATTTTTTTGGTTGATAATGCAACTTTTTGGTTGAAAATTGGTCGCTTTGGTAGAATTCAACTGCTTTCCATTTAAAATAAAAATATTTTTTGGTTGAAAATTCTACTTAGTCGACATTCATTCTTTTGGTTGAAGATTCGCCAGTTTAGTTGAAAATGAATCTCTTTGGTTGAAAATTCATTTAATTGGTTCACAGTTCGTTTTTTTTCTGAGCTGGAAATTTGTTTTAACTCAATATTTAACTATTTCATTTTCGTCTGAAAATGAATCTTTTTTAGCTGAAATGTCATGTCATTGGTTGAAAATTCTTTTTCTTTTTTCAAATTCATCCGTTTTGGTAGAAATTTAATTTTTTGTTGTTAAAAATGCAACTGCTTTGGTAAAAAATAATTTGTTTTGGTCGAGAATTCATCAATTTGGCTGCAGATTCATCACTTCAGTTGAAAATTGATCTTCTTGGTTGAAAATTATTTTTTTGTTATTGTCATTATTACATTTGGCACTAATAACATTGATGGTTGAAAATGGACCTTTTTAGTTGAAAATTAAACTTTTTGGTTGGAGATTCATTTTTTGTTTTGTTAAAATGCAACTAATATAATTGAATTTTCAACCAAAATGAATAATTTTTTGAATTAAAAAAAAAAAAAAAGATGATTCTTTAAACGAGATTAATTTTATTCCAAAACGGACGATTTTTTAACAAAATACATTAATTTTCAACTAAAAAAGCCAAAATTTAAACCAAGTAGTTACATTTTGAACTAAAAAGGTTCAATTTCCAACAAAAAATAGGATAGTTTAAAAAATTAATTTTCAACAAAAGGGATGAATTTTCCACTAAAATAATGAATGTTTAACTAAAATAGTTGAACTTTTAAGCAAAAAGATAAATTTTCAACTGAAATGATGAATCTTTGACTGGCATATTTGAATCATAAACCAGAAAGATTAATTTCTATCAAAAAAGGCGAAATTTCTATAAAAAAAACGAAATCTCTAACAAAATACGTGAATTTTTAACTAGAGTAGATACATTTTTAACTAAACATTAAATAATTAAATTTTTAATTCAAAAAAATTAATTTTAAGCCAAAGAAAACACATTTAAAAACAATGTGGTAATTTTCAACAACATGACGATCTTAAACTGGAATAGATGAATTGCACACAAAAAAGATGAAATTTTAACAATCGAGTTGAAGTTTCAACCAAGTTATTTTATTTTCAACCAAAAAGATGAATGTTTAACTAAAATTATGCTTATTCAACTGACAAACTTGAATTTCTAACAATAAAAAAATGATTCTTTGAACAAGAAGAAAATTAGATTCCAAAAAGTACAATTTTTCAACAAAATACATGAATTTTCAATTCAAAGACAAATTTTCAACTAAATAGTTGAATTTTGAAATAAAAAATTTAAATTTTCAAACAAAAATGGAATAGTTAAATTTTCAGTTAAAAAAATTAATTTTCCAAACAAAAATTTTAAACCAAAGTGATAACTTTCAAATCGTCGAAGATCGTCATATATGTTATCTTCAAATGGAATAGATGAATTTCAAACAAATACGATGAATTTTTAACAAAAGAGTTTAAGTTTTGACCAAGTTGTTTTATTTTCAAACAAAAAGATGAATTTTCGTCTAAAATTATGCTTATTTAACTGGAAAACTTGAATTTTCAACAAACATATGCTTCTTTAAACAAAGACATTAATTTTATTCCAAAAAAGACGATTTTTCAACAAAAGACATAAATTTTCAACTGAAAAGGAAAGAATTTTCCACTAAAATAATGAATGCTTAACTAAAATAGTTGAACTTTTAAGCAAAAAGATAAATTTTTAACTAAAATAATGAATCTTTAACTGCAATATTTGAATTATCGACCCAAAGGATTAATTTCGACAACAAAAAGAAATCTTCAACAAAATACATGAATTTTCAACTAAAGAAGATACATTGTTAATCAAAAATTAAATAGTCAAATTTTCAATTTAAAAAATTAATCTTTAACCAAAGAGATAAATTTTTAACTAAAATTATAGGATATTCAATTGGAATAGTTAGTTACATTTTCAGAAAAAAAAATAATGAAGGAAAATATTACATTTTCAATCAAAGTGATGAATTTTTAATTTAGATGATGAATCTTTAACCGAAATAGCTGAATTTAAAATTTTAAAAAATCAATTTCCAACCTAAAATCAATTTTCAACCAAAAACTAAATGGTAACATTTTTAGCTAAAAAATTTAATGCTCAAACAAAAAGATACAATTTAACTAAAGTGATGGACTATTCAAAGGGAATAGTTACATTTTTAGTTAAAATTAATATTAAATAAACAACAACAAATTTTCAACAAAATATTTCAGCATTTAACTGGAATAAATAAATTTTCCGTAAAAAAAATCATTTTCAGACAAAAAAAAAACCTTTTTTCAACCAAATAGCTCATTTTTCAACCAAAAATATAAATTTTCAGTTAAAATTATGAATCTTCAACCAAAAAGATCAATTAGTAACAAAATAGTTTTACTTCCAATCAAGTAATTAAATTTTCATTACAAAAAATAATAATTCTGAACAAAAAATGTAGATGATATTTTAACAACAAAAAATTTAATTTTCAATAACAAACGGTTGAATTCAACCAAAAAAGACGAATTTTTAACATGAGTTGAATTTTCAACTAAAACAGATTTTTCAGTCGAAGAGAGCAAAAATGTCAAATAAACTGTTAAATATAGTATGTTTCACTTTAAAAACAGAATCCAAAATTAAAATTTATTGTTTATATCACTCTACAAAAATTGTCATAAAAACAAAACAAACACTATTGATAACTTTATAATGAGAATTCTTTTCAACAATAATATATAAATTCTTAAAAACACAGATTTGAAAATTAATTTTCAATTAATAAATTCATTCATCATTTCATGAAAATTTAAAGGATTTAATCAAGAAATGACTTTTTCGATGTGTACTGTTTAAAATCACGGCGTATACTAACATTGAGAATAGCAGAAGGAACTCTCAAGAAAATGTCAGATTTTCTGGAAAGGACACTTGTTCAGAAAAGGTAGAAAAAGGGAGAAGGAAAAAGAGAGGAAAAAAAGAATTTAAAATAAGACGACTTTTTTTTACATAGTTTTTCCCCTTGTTATGGGCGAAAACGGGACTCTATCTTTACGATACGTCTCAGTATATCCCCAAAACTAAACACTCGTAAAAAAAATGTGTTCACGAAAATATCATGAATGACCTTCCAAAAGATTGCATTTTAAAATGATTTTCAAAACAAAGAAAAATTAAAAAAAAAACTCTTTCCACACAAATTCAAATTCACAGAGGTGAAAAAATCAATAAACAAAAAAAGACATTGACATATCAATCATTAACGTTATTAACTTATTGATAAATAACAAATTTTTTAATAAAATTTTTTTAAAAGATTAAGAAAATTAATAACATTAATTAAAACAACTAATCAATTCATAAAACAATTAATTATTATAATAAAAATAAGTAGAAAACTATTAAAAATTAATCAATTAAACAAAAAAAAAACCAGTTAACTAAAAACAATTAATAAAAACAATTAATTGATCACTAAAGAACAAAAACAATAAAAAAATAAATAAAAACAAATTAACCAATCAATTAAAAAATAAATAAAAAGAAAAGATTTTTTGATATTAAATGATTAATTGTTTACTATTTAAAACAAAAAAATTGTTCTAATTATCATAGAAATCAGAAAACAGAATAATGGAAAATTAAAGAATGAGAAGAAAATACAATATCAAAAATAAAAGTTATAAAACAGGAAACAATACCATCGATTTAACTATATTACAAAATATAACAAAAACCGTAGGAAACAATGTTTTAAAATTATCACAGACCTAAAAAGAAAAGACTCACAATTTAGTAAAACATTACATAAAAATATCAAAATTTGTTGAATAATAAAACACACAAAAAAAAACCAAAAACATGCATCATCGTAAAGGATAAATTATCACAATGGACAAATAATTACATAAGTACTCATTGGTACATAATATGCAAACATATTTTTTACTATGTGGCATCTTCCTCAGAATACCTTTGGTGATAGGCAGCGAGGGTATACACTAACTTTTTTGATAAGTATCTCAGTGATTTATAAAAACTAAATGTATGCACACCCTATTCGGTAACATTATTTTGAAAGAACAAATAAGTGCCAGAGAGAAAACATTTTAAAATATTATATTATAAACACGTATCATTGTACACATTCAAGATGATTATATCAATATGAAAAAAGTATATATGAAATCATATTAGCAAAATTATTTTATAATAAATATCAAAATGACATTTAAAAATATATCATGAAGTACAATAATGAGTATCTATGAATTTTTTTTAATGAGTATAACCTGAAAACATGTAAAGATAAGTTGAGGAAAAAGATCATAGTGCCCAGATCTAAGTTTGTGAGAAGATTATGAACCAATCCATTTAAAGTCATGACATTATCAAAAAAAAATAAACAATCCAAAAAATTTTATTATTTAAATTTTTTTTATTTTTTATTATTTAATATTTTTATTGTTTATTCAAAAAATTTCTATTTTTGGTTCGGAATTGATCTTGTTTAGAGAAGAATTCAACTACTTGGTTCAACTACTTTATTAAAATTTTTTTTTTTTTTCGGTTGCAGATGCATCTCTTTGGTTTGAAATCTAACAATTTAGTATCATTTTTTATTGAAAATTAATCTTTTAACTAAAAATTAATTAATGCTATTTGTGGGTTAATTTCTAGTTAAAAATTGTTCTTTCCTGGTTGAAAAATTATGAATTTTGTTGAAAATTAATCTTTTTATGATAAAAAATTATTCTCACTGACTGAAAATTTATCTTTTAAGGTTAGAAATACTACTGCTTGGTTGAGACTTAATCTGTTTAGGTTAGGATTCAACAATTTTTTTAAAATTTATATATTTTGGTTAAATTAAACTGTTTTTTAATTAAAATTAAAATCTTCTTCTGTTAAAATAATAACTATTGCATGTTTCATGAAGAATTTTTTTCTGTTGAAAAATAAACAACTTGGCTTAAAGTCCAACAACTGTGTAAAAAATTAATATTTTTGGTTGATAATTCATCTTTTTAGTTGAAAATTTATTCATTTGGTCGTAAATTCAATTTTTTGTTAGAATACATATTTTTGGGTTGAAAGTTAAACTGTTCTGTAAAAAATTCGTCTTTCTGATTTGAAAATTCAAGAATTTGGTAGAAAATTAAACTACTTTGGTAGAATATTATAATTTTTGGTTGAATATTAAAGTATTTAAAAATTTACCGATTCTATTGGAAATTCCTTTTTTTTTGGTTGAAAATCATTTTTAAACTGAAAATGTAGCTACCCCATCTTTGGTTAAAATTTTTTTGTTATAAGTTGATGATTCAACTATTTGGGTAGAAAATTGTTGTTGTTCTTGTTGAAAATTTATCATTTTGGTTGAGGATTCAACTATTTTGTTGAAGTTTTTTGTAATACTTGAATTTAACTAGATGATAATTCTTTTTTTTTGCAATTTCTTTTCTTTTTAACTAGAAATTTAACGGTTCCATTTATGGTTGAAAATGAATATTTTGTAGTAGAAAATTAAACTATTTCGTTGAAAATTCATCTTTTTTGATTGAAAATTAACTTTCTTGTTGAAAACTCTATTTGTCTTGTTTAAAAAGTCAACTGTTTCCTAAAACATTCGACTTTTTAACACGAGAATTTAACCATTTTGTTGAAAACTTGTCTATTTGTTTCGAAAATTAATCTTCTTCGTTGAAAACTCATCTATTTGGTTCTATTTTGTTGAAAATTATTTTATTTTTGCTGAATTGAACTGGCTGATAATTCGTTAAAAAAAATTTTTTTTAATTAAAAATTTATTTATCACGTCATATCGTTTGGTCAGAAATTTACCTACTTGATTAATAGACTTTTTTAAAATTAATTCTTTAATCTGAAATTTAGTTTATTCCATTTTTTGATAAATATTTATATTTTTTAGTTAAAAATTCATCTTTTTTGGTTGATAATTCAAGTGCGTGGTTGATTTATGTATTTTGTTGATAATTAATTTTCTTGTAGAAAATTATTCATCTTGGTTCAAAAAAACAACTTTTTGAATCACAATTTAACTCTTTGGTTGAATGTCAAACTCTTTTTTTGGAAATTTCTTTTTGTTGTTGTTTAGGATTCATCATTTTACTCAAAAACTTATCTCT
The DNA here is from genome assembly GCA_032357855.1 of Amphibolips quercusostensackenii. Taxonomy (NCBI): domain Eukaryota; kingdom Metazoa; phylum Arthropoda; class Insecta; order Hymenoptera; family Cynipidae; genus Amphibolips; species Amphibolips quercusostensackenii. The sequence continues at coordinate 462,266 of JAUELO010000031.1, read as the reverse complement.
TTGGTTGATATTTTAACTATTTTGCTGAAAATTCGTTTCTTCGTTGTTGTTGGGAATTAATTTTTTTCACTAAAAATGTGACTACTTTATTTTAATTCAAAAAATAAACTTTTCTGGTTAAAAATGCATGTATTTTGTTGATAATAAATTTTTTGTTAGAAAATTAATCAGTTTGATTGAAAATTAATTTTTTGGTTGACAATCTAACCTTTTGGTTGAATGCTGAACTCTTTTCTTGAAAGTTTTTTTTTTATTGCTGAAGATTCATCATTTTAGTTAAAGATTCTTCACTTAACTTAAAAATTCATCTTTTTGGTTGAAAATTGAATTATTTTGCTCAAAATTCATTTTTTTAAGAATTCACTTTTTTCACTGAAAATGTAACTACTATACTTTTAGTTGAAAATTAATAATTTCTGGTTGAAAATTCATATATTTTGTTGAAAATTTGTATATATTTGGTTTAAAATTAGAATATTTTTTTGAGTGAAATATCATTTATTATATTTTCTATAAAGAGTTCATATTTTTCGGTTGAAAATTCAACAACTGAGTTAAAAATAGAACTTCTTTGTGAAAATTTTTTTTTTGTTGATGATTCATTATTTTAGTTAAAACCCATTTTTTTCTGAATTTCTTTATATGTATTATTCACCTTATTTAAATTTAACTGGAACTTTAAATATTTTATTACTGCCAAAAATTTGTCTTCTTCAGTGAAATATTCCTCTAAAAAATAAAATTTTGGTTAAAAATTCATGATTTTTTTTAAATTGATTTTTTTTGTAAAAAATTAATCTTCTTGGTTAAAAATCTATGTTTTTTTTTTAAATTTATTTCCTTGGTTGAAGATTTAACTATTTTTTGGAAAATTCGTTTTTTGGTTGTTAAAAATTTGCTTTTCTAACTGAAAATTTAGATTCTCTATTTTTGGTTGAAAAATTAACAATTTCATTGAAAACGTGTTTTATTTCGTTCAAAATAAATTTGTTTACTGAAACTTCAACTATTCTATTTTAAATAGAAAATTTGTCAAAATTTTATTAAAAAATGTATTTGTCAGGTAGAAAATTTAAATATTTTATAGAATATTCCTTTTTTTGATTGAAAATTTATTCCAAATATTCTATTTTTAGTTGAAAATGTATCTCTTCTAATAAAAAATTAATCTTTTGCATCAAAAGAATCAATTCTTTAAAAAATAATCTTGTTGACTAAAGATTCATAATTTTAGTTAAAAATTCATATCAATAACTGAAAATTGAATTATTTGATTTTTTCGAAAATTTATCTTTTCCGATAACAATTTTTTACTTGGTATAAAATTCAACTATTCTATTTTTGTTAAAAATTAATTTCTTTGATTGACAATTTAAGTAGTCTGTTGAAATTTTTTGTTTTTTAGTTTAAGCTTATTTTTCTAGTATTTTAACTATATAATTTTTGGTTTAAAATCTTTCTTTGTCAGCTGAAAATTCATGTATTTCGTTAAATTTTTTTTTCAAGTAATGTTTTTCGGGTAAAAATTTAATTTTTTGTCAAAAATTTATATTTTTGGATTAAGAACTGAACTTTTTTGTCGGAAATTCGTCTTTTGCTTTGAAAATTCAACACTTTGTATACGATTTTTTCTTTATTGACCAAAAAAGGTAAAAATTCGTATTTTCTATTAACCATACTATTTTTAATTAAAAAATTTATTTTTTGGTGTAAATATCAATTATTATACTTTTCGTTAAGAATTCATTTTTAATCGGAAATTCATAACTTTGCTTGAAAATTTAATTTAACTTAATATCTTTCTTCTTGAAATATTAATTATTACTAGTAATAGTTATATGTTTCGTTGAAAATAATAATTTTTTTTTTGAAAAATCATTTACTTGTTGAAAAATTAAACTGTTTTGTGAACAATTAATGTTTTTGGTTGAAGACTTATTATTTTAGTTGAAAATTTAACTGTTAAGTCGTAAGTCACCTTTTTTGTTAAAAATTGATATTTTTAGATTAAAAATTCATCTCTTTTGTAGAAAATTTGTCTTTATGGCTTGAAAATTCATTAATTTGGCAGAAAATCAAACAATTTGCTTGAAAAATATTTTTGTTGTTGTAAATTTATAATTTTGGTTAAAAAATAATTTATTTATCTGAAAATGTAGCTTTTGCATCTTTGGTTGAAAATTTTTTCTTTATAAGTTGATAATTTAACCATTTGGTAGAAAATTGACACATTTTATAAAAAATTCATCTATTTGGGTAAAAAATTAATCTCGTTTGTTGCAAATTCATCATTTTGGTTAAGGGTTCAACTAATTTGTTAAAAATTTGTATCTTTTAGTTGCACTCAACTGCTTGAAAATTCTTTTATTTTTTTAAAATTGTCTTTTCAAACTGAAAATTTAGAGAAGCCATTTTTGGTTAAAAATTTATCTTTTAGAAAATCCTCGTCTTCCATTTAAAATTTGTAGATGTCAAAATTTCTGCTATTGTAACAGCAGAATGACTTTAGTAGTCTAGTGCAACGAAATTTCAGCTGATTCAGCAAAAAGGTCCTCACTCTTGCAACACTTTTGCACAATTGGCAAATCCTGAATCCTTGATCTAGTTCCTTCAAGTTATCAATTATAATGATATGCACAATTTTTTATCTGAAAGGTATACTTTGTTGTAAAGTCTTTAAATATTTGCTTACTCATTTTTAATATTATTTATTTATATTCTTTGATCAAAAAATAAACGAATTATCACAAAGTTGAATTCAGCGAAAAAGACTAATTTTGAACCAAATAGTTGAATCCTCAACCAAATAGATGAGTTTTCGACAAACAAGATTAATTTTCTACACAAATAGATGAAATGTCAACAAAATAAATAAACTTTGAAATTAAAAAGTCGAATGTTTTAGAAAGCAGTTGACTTTTGAACCTGAAAAGAAGAATTTTCAATAAGAAAGTTAATTTTCAATCACGAATGAGGAATTTTTATCGCAATAGTAGCATTTGCCAATACAAAGTGAAAAATTTCAAACATAAACGGAATCGTTAAATTTTCAGTTTGAAGGAAAAATAAGTTGAAAAAAAAGAATTTCTAACTAACAAGGGGGTTAGGTTTACAGAAATGTTGAAAAACAAGGTGCCCGGCGCCGATTTTGTTGTTACTTTGCAGTTGAAAAAAGGATCCCGGAGTACAAAAAAAAAAAAGAATTTTTTGGGCCATCGTTTATATACGAGTAGTTTAAGATTTTGGACTTTGTTGGTGCAAGAATCTTTTTTTGATATTTAATTCTGTTAGGAATCATTAGTGATATTCGAAATAACCCTTAAATTATGTGTCTTCCAGCCCTTTAATATTATCAATGAATAAGAAATATACTTTTAAATACAATATTTCTGTGACTAATGAATTAAAATATTTGGTTTAGACAATCAATGATAATAGAACTGATTTTTTGTAAACGATGGCACTTGTTCTTATATTAATAAACCCTTCATACGTAAAAACTACCCCTTAAAAACTTTTTATGTTTTTTTTAGCAAGCAATTTTAATGATGATACATATAACAGAACTGTTTAAAGAATTTTTATTTAGGGTCAAACAGACACAGAAAAAAGAAAAGATAAAGCTCATGTCGATTTAGGGCAGGGAGATGGCTTTCCTCTAACGGCCTGTAGAATAAATGTGTCATGAGATTTGACCAAGGCCGAGTGGCGGCGCTGGCTGTACTTTTAGACCGACAGTCAAATGCATGAGGAAAATACAAATTTAATTTATTTTAATTATTAAAATACGTTTTTTGCATATATTTATATAAGAAAAATATTGTCTAGCATACTAAATACCAAATAAATTATTGAGTACTGATGAAAAGTGAAAAAAGCTTTATTTTGATGATTAAATACGAAGATACTTTTCACAAAGTACCAATATTAATTCTATAAAGTAAACATTAATTTTGTAGCATTGACATATGTAAATATTTTAAACTGTAAAATAGTAAACTTTAATTGACTTTTATTTTTTTTTACTTTCATAATGTTTATTGAAAATCGAAATTAACGCTTAATTAAACCATATTATACAAATTGTATTTCTTTTTAAAGCTAGAAAATAATTTTCTTTGTTTTGTCATGAGACATTTCTAGAAATTAATCATGTTTTAAAAAATATCTATTGTAACAAATATGTCGAATGTTTCTAACGCTTTACATTATAAAGAATAGGATTTAGAGAATAAATAAATATTTATAAAGTTGTAGAATAAAAAAATTCTTGCTAATATCTTTAAAAACAGTTGTAATGAATTTAAACTGTTTTCAAATTTTTTGATAACAACTTTGATAAATTGTTTTATCAATATTATTGAAAATTCATGTTACCAATAATTTGCGTAAAAAACAGTTTAATTGCACATTTTTACTCTTTATCTCGATGAAATTAAATATTTTCTAATAGTGCAAAATTTTTT
>JAUELO010000031.1:337161-347398 GCA_032357855.1 Amphibolips quercusostensackenii | reverse complement strand
GCTGGCGAACTAGATGGTTGAAAACCGTCCTTAACTAGGCATTCGTTTTTATTCTGTTTTTTTCACCATTAGTTTCATAAGAACCGCGAGAGAATCTGTTTTCTACGAAAGACCGATAGGAATTATTAATTTTTTCAAAAAAAATTTCATTTCAAGCGTTCATCAATTTTCACTTCGTAATCAACACGCACGATCGCTTACTTATCTGTGGTAAGAAATGTATTCATCATTTTTAATCTTAAAATAAAGCTTTCTATTCTAATTTCGTTTGTTTTTGCTTCGAGATTTTCTAATCCGAGGCCCTTCAAAAACTAGGTCACGCTATTTTTAACACTGCAGCCCTCCCCGTCTTCGGCACAGAGATGAATTTGTAAAGAAAGATTTGAGTTTTTAAGCTAGAAAACTGAATGTTTTAGAAAACAGTTAACTTTTAAACCCGAACAGATGATTTATCAACCAAATAGTTGGAATTTTCAACAAACAAAAAATTTAATTTTAAACCGTTGCATTTACAATAAAACAGTTAACTTTCAAGGAATTTTTTTATTCAAATAGTTCAATCTTCAAACCGAAACGACGAATTTTTTGCTAGAGTTGAATTTTTTACCCAAAAGATTAATTTTCTATCGACAACACACAAGTTTTCAACAATACAGTTGAATTTTTTAAAAAAGAGATGACTTCAACAAAATCGTTGAATTCTGAACCTATAAACATGAATTTTCTGTTAAATAGTTGAATTTGCAATAGAACGAAAATATTCATCAACTAATCAGTTGCGTTTACAACCAAGCGAAAGGGATACATTTTCAACAACAAAATTGTTGATTTTTTAACCTGGAAAGATAAATTTTGAACAAATTGATTGAATATTTATCCAAAAAGAGCATACTTCAACCAAAAACGGTTGCATTTTGAACCAAATAATTGAATTTTCAAGTCAAGACGAATTTTATAAAATACAGTTCAATTTTCAATCCAAAACGATGAATGTTCAACAAAACAAGTTTAATTTTCGACCAACAACAATTACTTTTACCGAAATAGTTCAATTATTGACAAAATTACATTTTCAAAAAAATATTTGAATTTATAACTAAAGCAATGAATCTTCAATTTAAAAAAATTAATTTTTAAGAACGTAGTTTAACTTTAAACGAAGTAGTAGAATTTTGAATTAAAAAAATATTAATAACGGTTAACCAAATAATTGAATTTTCAACCAAAAAGAATAATTTTTTACCAAAAAGACCAAAGAATTGAATTTTGAACTAAAAAAGATCAATTTGTGAACCAAATAGTAGAATCTTGAACCAGAAAAAAAAAACAATTTTCAACCAAAAATGGAATAGTTAAATCTTCAGTTAAAAAAAAAAAGAGTAATTTTCCACAAAAGAAAGCGCATTTTAAACCAAAGTGATAAATTTTCAACTCAAAACGACGCTCTTCTACTAGAATAGATAAATTTCAAACAAAAAAGATGAATTTTTAAGAAGAGTTACAAATTTTCAACTAAATAGTTGAATTTTGAAGTAAAAAAGTTCAATTTTCAACAAAAAATAAAATAGTTAAATTTTCCGTTAAAAAATTATTTTTTCACAAAAAAAAAACAATTTTAAACCAAAGTGATGAACTTTCAAATCAAAATGACAATCTTCTACTGGAATAGCTGAAATTCAAACAAAAAGATGAATTTTTAACAAAAGAATTAAAGTTTCAACCAAGTTGTTTTATTCAAACGAAATTTCGAAAATTATTTACCTGGTAAACTTAAATTTTCAACAAAAAATATGATTCTTCAACCAAGAAGATTAATTTTATTTCAAAATAGATGATTTTTTAAAAAAACGGAATCTTTAACAAAATACATGAATTTTCAACAAAATAAGATAAATTGTTAATCAAACATTGAATAGTTAAATGTTAAATACAAAAAAAAATTAATCTTCACTCAATGAGATGAATTTTCAACTGAAATTATTGAATATTCAATTGGAATAGTTAATTTTCAGCTTAAAAAAAAAAATAATAAATAGTTACATCCTGAATTAAAATGATGAATTTTCAACCGTAATAGTTTATTTTTAAATAAAAACGATTAATTTTTAACTAAAAACTAAATAGTAACATTTTTAGCCAAACGAAGATACAATTTCAACTAAAATGATGGACTTAACGGGAATAATTACATTTTTAGTTTAAAAAAATCAATTTTTAATTTAAAAAAAAAACTAATTTTTAACAAATTAGTTAAACTTTTAACTGGAATAGTTAAATATTTCGTAAAAAAATTAATTTTCAACTAAAAAAAAAACTTAATTTTTTTATCAAGTAGCTTATTTTTCATCCAAAAACATAAATTTCAGTGAAAATGATGAATCTTCGACCAAAAAGACTAATTTGTAACAAAATAGTCTTACTTTCAACCAAGTAATTAAATTTTCGTTACAAAAATACAAATTCTGAGCAAAAAATGCAGATGATATTTCAACCAAAAAAGGTTTTAATTTTCAACTAAGACTGTTCAGTCATGAAAGAAAAAATTGCAAATAAGCTGTTGACTTTCACAAAAAAAAAATAATTTTCTACCAAAAAGAAAGAATATGCAACAAAATACATAGTTTTTCAACCAGACACTTAAATTTTCAACTTGAAACGATCAATTTTTAACCAAAAAATGAATAGTTATTTTTTCAGTGAAAAAAGGTATTGAAAACAAAAAAAAACTAATTTTTAACAAAACGTAGTTAAATACAGTTATATAAAGTTAGTTCTACAAATGAAGAATCATTGTTATTCAATTTTATATTTAAATTAAATTGAAAAAATTACGCACGCGCTCGATAAAATTCTCTGACTTAAAAAAAAATTTCCTGACATTTTCAGGTTTTTCCAGACATATAAAAATTCCCTGACAATTCCAGGTTTCCCGGGTAGGTTAGACACCCTGCTATCAATTTTCAGCCGAAAATGGATCAGTTAAATTTTCAGTTAAGAAAATAATTTTCAACTAAAAAACAACGAATTAAAAAAAATAGTTCAATCTTCCACCAAATAGTATAATTTTTATCCAAAAGAGGTGAATTCTCAAGCAAAAATATTATACATATAATAATTCAGCTTTACTTGTAAAATAAAATCACAATTTTAATTTTTTCAAGCATTTAAAAAATTGTTATTTTCAATTATATTTTCTATGTGTAATGTCTTATCTCCCCCCTGCCCGCCAATGCGACGTGGTTTTTGAATGACCTCGAGTCTAAATTGTCAAGTTAATTTGAAATTTATTTTTGAATGCGTCTAGTAATTTAAAATTAAAAAATATTTAATGTTTCAATCGGAAAATCTATTGATTCGTTTGAAATTAAATAATTAAAATAAAAAATAGTTCGATTTTAAACGTTGCGTTCAAAATTGTTCACTCGCATTCCTTAGATTCGAATTCTTAAATGTTGAATATTGCTGAATTCTGAAAGATCTTAAAATATGATATTTCTGGAAATTTGTGTAAATACGAAATAAAAAAGGTTAACAGGAAATTTGACGGTTTTCGAAATGGGCAACACCAGTATTTTTTCTTGACTTTATCGATATGTCTCTCATAATATATTACAATAAACTTATTGTTTTTAAAAATTATTTTCTATAACAAAAACTATTAGATACATGTGAAACGTTAAGCCTAGTCAAACAGTTCTCAATAGGTACCAATAAAGTCTGCCTCTACGCAACGTAATATTTTATACAAACTATGAAACGTATCACTATACGATTTTTGGGAATACGTATCACTTCCGACTTTTGCTCGATTATACTCGCAATGAGTAAAAATTTCAAAAGTGATAAACGTAGAATGTATATTTTCACAAACGATACTAGTTCAATTGTTTGAATTTATTTCTAAACTCTTATCTCGTCAAACGGATATAAATTATATTAATACAATTCAAACTGTCGAGGGTATTTGTTTGCAAAATTATTGCATTCTAAATATAATATTTATAATTTCGAATCCATAAGGAAGATTTTCATTTTCATTTTTTATATTTTAACTACGAGCTGAACTCTAAAAATTTAAAATTCTAGTATTAACTCCAAATATACACATTAATAGTGAAAAGGAGTAAGGCTTGTAGTCAAGAAAAATCATATAAAAACCATCCTCATAGAGGTTAAAAAAAAGTAATTTGTTATTTATCTATAAAATCTATCTATTCTCAGAAACAAAAAATCACAATCCGTGAGGAAATGTGATGATTAAAGAAGTGATATATATTCGACGATTAATACTAAATATTTAGAAATCCAAAGGCATCTTCGAAAGGAATTCATCAGCATGCTCTCATATAAAAAGTGATAAAAAATTAGACGCGTGTCGTTACTTTTTCAAAATCGGCTCCAGTCAGGTAATTTTTTTATCAGATTTCCTTGCCAAAAATCATATTCTCGATCTAAATTTGTGCGAAAAATGTAGTTACCTGACTGAAGCCAAGAGTTTTATTAACCGAGACACGTCTAATTAAGTTCTATAATCCCGATGAAATCCCACAGAACTGAATTCTGTCAATATGAGATCTACGCATTGAAATAAATATTCAAGATCTACTATTGATACTCGTAGCAACATTATAAATAATTCAGTTTGAGAAAATAATCTTTCTCTCCTTCTGTGCTTTATAAGAAAAAGAAAAACTATACGTATCCCGTCAGTGCTTACGATTAAATAAGTAAATATGCATTATCTCGATCCTTTCCGCGACTGGTTTGGCTTTTCGATAAAAAATAATTACGCTTAGAGCTGTGGATTTTCAAACTTCGGTCCTTTGGTTACAACTATATCCGCATAAGAATATTCTTGATTTAGTTCCAAGACTTGGAACTTCTTTAGGACTAATAGTGTGTAAAATTTCTGTGCAGCCTGTAAACATAAAAAATAAGGATTATTAATGAGATATTATTTTACTCATTGAAGATTTAGGAACTGTTCAAAAACTACGTCACATTTCCATGTGTGGGGGTGGGGGGAATTTTTTGACGATTTGTGACGCAGGGAGGGGGATGCGATATCATAATGAAAAACCCAAATGTGAAGAACAATATTTGAAACGCTTAAAAAAATAAAAATTAGTGATTTTATTTCACGAAGTAAAACATCTAATTACAGACTTCACACTATTTCCCCTATTCCCCTGAATTTAAAAAAAATATCTCTTTTTCCCCTGTATTCGAGAAACTTCCCCTTTTTCTCACGTTTTTCGCTTAAATGCGAAATGAATGAATCTATTACTACATTTTTGGTTCAGAACTAATCTCTTATGGTAAAAATTTTACTATTTAGTTCAAGATTTAACTATTTTTTTGAAAATTAATTTTCTTACCAAAGAATTCATCTACTTTCGGAGAAAATTCAAATACTTGGTTGAAATTTATACTGATTCGTTAAAAATTTATTTTATTGGTTTAAGATTAAACTATTTGCTAGAAAATTCGCTTTTTACGTTAAAAAATGATAGTTTTTAGTTTAAAGTTAAATTATTTGGTTGAAAACTTATGTGTTTTGTAGTAAAATCGTCTCTATTGCTACAAAATTATTGTTCTTTATTGAAAATTCAAATACTTGGTTGAAAATTTAACTACTAAGTCGAAAGTTAAAATAATTTGTTAAAAAGTCGCTTTATTATTTGAAGATCTATCTCGCTGAATGAAATTTCAGGTTTTTTCCAGGTATATCAACATTTTTCCAGGTATAATTTTTCACAGAACAGATCCATTCAAGTACTTCGCATTTTTTCAACAATAGATTCAGAATACGTATATAATTTTGCGAGTTTATTATAAATAAAGTTTTTTCAATCCTTGTAAATATCTAAATGTATTAAAATATTGAATTTGTTCCTGAAGTCCACGAATTTTAGTGAAGGTTGAAATAAATTTTTATTTTAGCTTCTTGTACTTAAAGTTTAAAGAATATATAACATATTTATATTCTGAATGAAAGATATTGAATTCAATTTAAAACACTTAAAATGTATAACAATTCCAGTAAAAATATTGCATTTTCAACAAGACAGATAAATTTTTAACCAAACACTTGAATTTTCAATTAAAAAGATTAATTTTTCACCAAAAAAGACGAATTTCCAACAAAAAGTTGAAGTTTGAACTGAAAAGGATAAATTTTCAACAAAAAAATTAAATAACTAAATTTTCAGTTAAAAAGATTAATTTTCAACCAAAGTGATCAATTGTCGAATAAAATGATAAATATTCAACTGGAATAATTGAATATTAAACTAAAAAGATTAATTTTCAACTAAGATGTTGTATCATTAACTGAAATAGTTGAGTTTTACACCAAAAAGATAAATTTTCAACCACAAAGATTAACTTTCTACGAAAAAAGACTAATTTTGTACAAGATACATTAAAATTTATAATTATTAATTTTTTACAAAATAGTTAAACTTCCAACCAAAAAGAATAATTTTAAAATAAAATGATGAGTGATTCTCAACGAGAAATTTAGTAGTTAATATATCAACTAAAAAAGAGTTTAATTTAAATTAAAAACAGTTAAATTCATCAAAAAAAGAGGAATTTTCAATAAAATAGTTTAATCCTCAACAAAAAAAACATGAACACAATAAGATACATTTTCAATTAAAAAAGATACATTTTCAACAAAAAATGGAATTTTTGACTAAAATGATGGAATAATCAGCTGGATTACTTGAATTTTCAGTTTAAAAAATTCATTTTCACCAATAAAAACAAATTTTTAACAAGCTAGTTAAACTTTTAACTAAAGAGATACATTTTTAATTAAAACTATAAATCTTCAACAAAAAAAAAAATAATTTTTAACAAAAGAGATTGACTTTTAACCAAGTAGTTGAATTTTCAACAAAAAAGATGAATTCTCAATAAAAAATGTAATAGTTTATATTTCGACAAAAAATTCTAATTCTAAATTAAAAGCGCTTGAATTCAACAAAAAAGACGAATTTTCAACAAAAGGTTAATTTTCAACTAAGGAAAATTTTGCAGCCAAGAGAGAAAAAAGATCCAACCAAACTGTTGAATTTTCAAGTAAAAAGATTAATTTTCTACCAAAAAGACGAATTTTCAACAAAATTAAAAATTTTTTAAACAAAATAGTTCAATTTTAAACCAAGGATGCAAATAGATTCATTTTTAACTAAAATGTTGAATCTTTAACTAGAGTAAATGAATTTTCAATGAAAAAATATAAATTTTCAACCAAGAAAATTAATTTTCTACAAAATACATGAATTTTTAACAAAGAAGCTAATTTTTCAACCAAATAGTTGAATTTTCAATTAAAAAATTGAGTTCTTAAAGAAAAATGTAATAATTGACATTTCTACCAAAAAAGACTTAAATTTCAAATTAAAAACAGTCGAATTCAACCAAAAAAGATGAATTCTTAATGAAAAATTTAATAGTTGATATGTCAACCAAAAAAATATTTTAACTTAAATCAAAAACAGTTGAATTTAATTTGAAAAGACGCATTTTCAACAAAATAGTTTCATTTTTTAACCGAAAATATTACTTTTCAACAAAAAAGTCAATTTGAAACCATATAGTCGAATTTTCAACTAAAATTATGAATCTTGAACTGCAATAGTTGAGTTTTAAGCCACAAATTAATTTTCAACTAAAATGTTGAATCTTCAACTGGAATAGTTGGATTTTCAACCAAAAAGATCATTTTTGAACTAACAAGATTAATTTTCTACAAAAAAAACGAATTTTCTACAAAATACATGAATTTTTAACAAAGAAGCTTAATTTTCAACCAAAGATCTTCACTCTTAACTAAAAAGTTTCATTTTCAACTAAAATAATGAATATTTAACTGTAATAATTGAAGTCTCAAAAAAAAAGAATGTTTAAATAAGATTAATTTTCTACGAAAAAAAACAATTTCTGAACAAAATACATGAATTTTCAGTTAAAAAAATTAATTGTTTATTTAAAAAAAATTTATCAACTAAGGTGTTGAATTTTCAACTAAAATCATGAATCTTCAACTGAAATAGATTAATTTTAAACCAGAAAGATAAATTTTTTATCAAGAAGATTCTACCAAAAAAGAATTTTTAACAAAATACATAAATTTCCAACTAAAAAAGATGTAAGATGGAATGTTTTATTAGAATAGTTACATTTTCAAACAAAGTAATGAATTTTCGACTGAAATAATTGAATTTTGAACCAAAAAAATTAATTTGAACTAAAATAATGAATCTTTAACTGCAATAGTTAAATTTTCAACCGAGAAGATTAATTTCTACCAAAAAAGACGAATTTTCAAGTGAATCTCAAATCAATTTGTTTTTTATTTTTCAAATGAAAAACAAATTTTCTTTCAACAATACAGTTAAAGACTCAACTAGAATACTTAAATTGTTAGTAAAAAAATTAATTTTCAGCCAAAGTGAAAACAAATCTTTAAGAAAATAGCTCATTTTTCAACCAAAGGGCTGAATTTTCGATTAGAATGCAGCCAAACAAACTAATTTTTAACAAAAGAGTTTAACTTATAACGAAATAATAAAATTTTCATTATAAAAAAGATAAATTTTAAACGATAAATGTAGTCAAGAGATAGAAAGAATTTCAAATAAATAGTTAAATTTTCAACCAAAAAGATAAGTCTTATACCAATAAGATTATTTTTCTACCAAAAAGAAAGAATTTTCAACAAAATACATGAATTTCAACCATATACTTAAATTTTTTATTAAAAACGACCAATTTTTAATCAAAATAGAAGTTTAAATTTTCAGTTAAAAAAATTAATTTTAAACACAAAAACGAATTTTCAACAAAATAGTTACGTACAGTAACATAAAACTACTTTTACAAACAAAGAATAATTATTATTCAATTTTATATTGCAATTTAAAAAAAATTAAGCATGTTCTCGAAAAAATTCCGACTTAAAAAAATCCCTGACATTTCCATATTCTTCCAGATACTCATTATACCTCATTAAAAACACTAGAAACTTACAATATCATGACCAGCAGAACCTCCCCGTACAACTTCTGGTGCCATGTATTCAATAGTACCGCAAAACGAATAAGCTCTCGCATTATTGTCCCTCTCGTGGGGCAAGAATTCCTTGCTGAGTCCGAAATCCGTCAGGACAATGTGTCCTTCGTGGTCCAGAAGGATGTTTTCTAATTTAATATCTCTATAGATAATTCCCAGTTTGTGCAAATGTTCGAGGGCTAAAATTATTTCTCCTATATATATTCGCACGTCGCTTTCGGTAAAGTGTTCTCGCTGATAAAGATGTGTGAATAATTCTCCACCACTCACGTAATCTGCAAAAAAAGAGAAGATTTTAAACATCTTCAGAACAATTCAAAAAATTCAAATCAATTGAAAAAAAAATACAAAAAATTCCACTGATTTCAATAAAAATTGTAGTGAAATTAGAAACTCAAAGGAACTCAACAGATTTCGATGAAATTCATTAAAAATTGAGTGAATTAAACAAAATTTTAAAAAGCAAAAAATTTTCAACGAATTGAGTAAAATGGGAGTGAGTTGAATTCAGGGCCAATTCAACAGAATGTAAATAAATTAAAGAAAAGTCGATGAAGTTCAAGATTCATTCAAGATCAATTTGACCAAAATTGTTTAAATTCGAAAAAAAACCATTGAATTCAGATAAATCGGAGTGAATAGAAATTAATATTCAAAGACCAGCATTATAATCTTGTAACATTTATAAAATAGAATCTTATATAAAGAGAATAAAAGAATAAAGTTTCAGATTAAAACTTAAAAATTTATTTATTTCATTAAAAAAAATATTAACCTTCAACCAAAAAAGATGACTTTGTAACAAAATAGTTGAATTTTCAACTAAGAAAGATCAATTTTCAGTAAGAAATAATTTTCAACAATAAAAAACATATTTTCACCAAAATGGTCAAATTTTCAAACAATAAGACGATTTTCTAACTAAAAAGTCGAATTTTCACCAAATAATGATTTTCCGGTAAAGAAAGAAAAAAAGTTCATCCAAAATAGTGAACTTTTAAGACGAGATGAATTTTTTCTAAAACAGTTGTATTTACAACAAAAATATTATCTTCAACCAAGAAGATTAGTTATCTAACAAAAAAGACGAATTTTCCATTTAAAAATATCAGTTTTTAACAAAAAATAGAAAAGTTACATTTTCGGGTAATAA
>JAUELO010000031.1:198416-211344 GCA_032357855.1 Amphibolips quercusostensackenii | reverse complement strand
CCAAATCCAACCACTATAAAGGAGTGCAACAAGTTTTCTCGTAAAATGATTAGGTTTTCAATTTTATTATTATTATTATTTTTTTTTATTATTCAATAAAGATTCATATTTTTTACCATACCAAATTCAACCATAATATCCCACAGGGCTGCAACTACTTTTCTACTAAAAGAAATAGATTTTCAATTTTATTTTTTAATTATTTAATAAAGATTCATATTTTGTATCGTACCAAATCCAACTATGATATCCCACGGGGCTGCAACTACTTTTCAATTAAAAGGATAAGGTTTTCAATTTTTTCAAATATTTTTTTTATTATTTAATAAAAACTCATATTTTGTACCGTGCCAAATCCAACCACTATAAAGGAGTGCAACAAGTTTTCTCGTAAAATGATTAGGTTTTCAATTTTATTATTATTATTTTTTTTTTTTATTATTCAATAAAGATTCATATTTTTTACCATACCAAATTCAACCATAATATCCCACAGGGCTGCACCTACTTTTCTACTAAAAGGATTAGGTTCTAAATTTTTTTTTTTTACATTTAATAAAGATTCATATTTTGTGCCGTGCCAAATCCAATAATTATAAAAGGGTGCAACTTATTTTTCAGTGCAAGGATTAGATTCTCAATTTTTTGTTTAATAAAATTGAATATTTTGTACCATGCCAAATCTAACCATGGTATCCCAGAGGTCTGAAACGACTTTCAGGTTGTCAATTCAGCGGATGATTTTAAATTCCCGGTAATTTCCCGGCTTTCCCGGTTAAGTTTTTCAATTTTCCCGACCAATTAAAAGTAAAATATTCATATTTGCCGCAAAACTCAACCATTTATTTCAATTTATCTCGTTTATTCTAAACATTCTTCAGCACAAAAGAGCAAAAGTTTCAAAACAACTGAATTTTTAAACAAATGCTTGAATTTTCCACTAAAAATATCAATTTTCAGCAAAAATGGAAAAATTAAACTTTCACTTAGAAAAATTAGTTAGCATAGTTAAATTTTAAGGAAAACAGATAAATTTTCAACTAAAATGATGAATATTTAACTGAAATACTTGGATTTTTAATCACAAAGATACATTTTCAAACAAAAATATTAATTTTACACAAAAAAATACAATTTTTTAAACAAAAAAAAACCATGAATTAATCAAAATAATAAATCTTCAACTGAAATAGTTGAATTTCCAAACTAACAAAAATTAATTTTTGCTAAACAAAAAATATTTTGTCAACCAAAAGTTTAAAAAATTAACTTTCAACCAAAATGGCGAATTTTCAACTGAAAAAGATCGTTTTTCGACCAAAAATGGAATAATTGAATTTTAAGTCAAAAAATGGATGTTCAACAAAACAAATGAGTTTTTAATTAATATTATGAAATATTTAACTGGTATAATAGTTAAATTCTCAGTTGAAAACTAAAAATAATTTTCAATCAAAATTAAACAAATTTTAACCAGAATAGTTCATTTTTTGTACAAAAATTCCTTTCCATCCAATGAAAAAACAATTTTTCAATCAAATAGCTCATTTTTCAACCCAAGATATGAACTTTTAATTAAAATCATGAATCTTCAAAAAAAAAAAATAATAATTTTTTAACCAAAGAGTTCAACTTTTAACCAAGTAATTTTATTTCCAACCTAAAAGATGAATTTTTACCTAAAATGATAAACATTTAAATGGAATACTTGAATTTTTAACCGACAAGAAAAATTTTTAGACAAGAAGATTAACTTTTGAAGAAAAAAATAATTATCTATATAAAATCGATTTTTTTACCAAATACGTGTATTTTCAACAACATACTTAAATTTTCTATTAAAAAAGACAAATTTTCATTAAAGTTGTTGAATTTTGAGATAGTAAAGATCAATTTTTAACTAAAAGTAGAACAGTTGAATTTTCAGCTAAAGAAATTAATTTTCAACCAAGCTGATGAATTTTCAACTAATATGATGAATTTTCAACTGGTATAGTTGACATCTTTATGAAAGAGAGGAATTTTCAACCATAAACATTAATTTTTTACAAAAAAGACGAATTTTCTGTAAATTCCATACATTTTCAAACAAATAATTGAAATTTGATTAAAAAAAGATAAATTTTTAATTTAATATCCTATAGAAATCTATTTCCTAATAAAAAAATATTTTATGCTAAAAAAGCATGAAAAAGATTTACAGAAAAAAAGAAACTTCCAAACTACCTTACTTTTCGGCTCATTAGAAACAAAAATAACAATTGAGAAAAAAGGGTGAAAATTTATTTCCAACAAAAAATAAGATAGTTGAATTTTCTCTTAAAAATCTAATTCTTCACAAAAAACATATTTTCAGCAAAATAGTTAAATTTTCTACTGGAATAATTAAATTTTTAGATTAGAAAATTGATTTTCAACAAAGTATTAGTTACATTTTCAATTAAGATAATGAATTTTCAATTTAAAAAATTAATTTTTAATAAATGAGTTTAGCTTCTAAGCAAGTAGTTGAATTTTTAAATAAGTAAATGAATCCCTAACTTAATAAACACACTTACATGCCATACGGCAGTAAATAAAGTAGAAATCACTCATCTTAATTGACCAAAATAATTTTAATAATGAAAACTTGAATTTTACTGCGATCAAAAATAAATACTTGGTCATTTCCGGGTTTCCCGAACTTAATAAAAGGATTAGGTTCTCAATTATTTTTAAGGTTGAATAAAAAATCATATTTTGTGCCGTGCCAAATCCAACCATTATGAAGGGGCGCAAATAGTTTTCTAATAAAATGATTAGGTTCTCAATATTTTTTTCTTTTCAAGATTTAATCAAGATTCATATTTTGTATCGTACCAAATCCAACCATGATATCCCACACGGCTGCAACACTTTTCTCCTAAAAAGATTCGGCTTTCAAATAAAATTTTTTTTTTATTCTTTGATAAACATTTATATTTTGTACCATACTAAATCCAACCATGGTACCCCACAGGGCTAAAACTACTTTTCTACTAAAAGGATTAGGTTTTCAATTTTATTTTTATTTTTTATTACTTAATTAAGATTCATATTTTGTCCCGTGCCAAATCCAACTATTATAAAGGCGTGCAACTAGTTTTCTAATAAAATGATTAAGTTCTCAATATTTTTTTTCTTTTCACGATTTACTTAAGATTCACATTTTGTGCCGTGCCAAATCCAACCATTATAAAAGGGTGCAACAAGTTTTCTATCCAAATGATAAGGTTT
This sequence comes from Amphibolips quercusostensackenii, assembly GCA_032357855.1. Taxonomy (NCBI): domain Eukaryota; kingdom Metazoa; phylum Arthropoda; class Insecta; order Hymenoptera; family Cynipidae; genus Amphibolips; species Amphibolips quercusostensackenii. Next base: position 208,089 of record JAUELO010000031.1, on the reverse strand, counting down.
TCAATTTTCTTATTATTATTTTTTTTTTATTATTCAAAGAAGATTTATATTTTTTACCATACCAAATCCAACCATGATACCCCACAGGGTTGAAAATACTTTTCTACTTAAAGGATTACGTTTTTAATTTTATTTTTTAATATTTAATAAAGATTCATATTTTGTGCCGTGCCAAATCCATCCATTATAAAGGGGTTCAACTAATTTTCTAATTAAATAATTAGGTTCTCAACCTTTTTTTTGTAACATTTTAAAAGATTCATATTTTGTATCATACCAAATCCAACCATAATATCCCACAGGGCTGCAACTACTTTTCTACTAAAAGGATTAGGCTTTCAATTGTATTTTTTTTAATATTGATAAAGATTCATATTTTGTATCATGACAAAGTCAACCATAGTATCCCACAGATCTTCACACACTTTTCTACTTAAACAATTAGGTTCTCAATTACGGGTGTCCAGCGATTCTTAGATAAAAAAGCCAATGTCTTTTCCAGGTTTTCCATGTCTTGAAATAAAGTTTTTCCACGTCTCCTTTTTTTTACATCAAATAATCAAATAACTGTTTGTTATAAACGTAAAAGATCAAATATTTCATTCTTTTATTAGCCAACAATTTCCAAAGAATGAAAAATCATAAATAAACAAATTCTTAATTTTTTTCGAACAGAAGTTGTCTTTGTCAAATCTTTGGGAACATTTTTAAATCTTTGTAAGTCTTTGAAATCCTTGAATTTTTTTTTAATCTTTGTGGATTCGTTGAAATCTTTTAAACTATTTATAATCTTTGTGAAATCTTGACATTTCTGTGAAATCTTTGCAATCTTTTGAAACCTTTATGAAATCTTTTAACTATTTGTGAAATCTTTCTTTAATCTTTGTTTTTGAAATTTTTTGTTTTCGTTTGAAACCATTGCAAACTTTTGAAATCATCACAAATTTATTGAAACCTCCTGAAATCGCTTAAAATCTTTTGAAATCTTTATGAATTCCTTCACATATTTGTGAAAGATTTCGTAAAACTTATGTTTTCGTTTAAAATCACTGAAATACTTAAAATCTTTGTGAAATCCTTTGAATTTTTTTTTAAAAGTTTGAAATCCTTTAAGATATTTTGAAATTCATGTGAATTCTTTGTGATACCATTTGAAATTTGCCAAACAATTTAGAAATCCTTTGAAATCTTAGAAACCTAGTTTACTATACCCTTTTTAAAATCTTTAAAATCCGCGAAATCTTTTGAAAGTTTTGAAAATCTTTGTAAAAAGTTCAAAATCTTCGTGAAATCTTTGAAATGCTCATTTTTCGAAATTTTATGAAATTACGTAAAATGTTTTTAAGACTTTTTAAATACTTTTGTAACATGAATTTTTCAAAAAAAAAAAAATTGAAATTTTCCCTGGAATCTTAAAAAGAAAATTTTACTATAACAAGCCCTTTCAAAATCCTTAAAAAGCTTCAAAATGTTATTTCAAAATATTCTAAAATCTACATCATGTTGAAATTTTTTTTTAATATTTTCAAATTCTAAATTACTTTTGAAATTTTTTTAAAAGGTCTAACCATTTTTTAGAATGATTCAAATTTTTCCTAAAATGAAAAAAAAATCTGCAAAACTACAAAAATTGCCTCAAAATGTTCCAGATTGTTTTTTGAAAATTCTGGAAATCTTTTGGAATGTTTTGAAATTTTTTTAAATATTCTCTTAAAATAAACTTTGTATGATAAAAAATCACTTAAAATTTTCCCTGAAATCTTAAAATCTTAAAAAAAAACTCTTTAAAGTTTCCAAAATTCTAAAAAAGCGTCTAAATTTTTTGCTCCAAATCTTCAAAAATCTACATTTTCTTCTAAGTTTTTAAAAATCTTTTCACGTTTTAATATTATTTTTGTATTTTTTCAAAACTACAAAAAATTTTTCAAACTTACTCGAATTTTTTTATAAAATTTTACAATCTTGCAAAATTGAAACATTTTACTTTAAAGCATTATACATCCTTTTTCAAAATTTTAGGGAATTATTTGGAAAGGTTTTAAAATCTTTTCAAATATTTTCTTAACATTAATTTTTTTAAACAAAAGAAATTTAAACTTTTCCAGTAATATTAAAAAAAAAATTTTATTATTACAAACTCTTTACATATCATTAAAAAGCTTAAAAATTTTATTTCAAAATCTTAAAAAATCTCAATTTTGTTGACCATTTTTTGAAACATTTTCAAATTCAAAATTATTTTTGAAATTTTTTTAGAAGTTCTGAATACCTTTTAGAATGATTCAAATTTTTCCTAAAATTCTGAAAAAATTCTGCAAAATTACAAAAATTGCCTTAAAATGTTCCAGATTCTTCTTTGAAACTTTTGAAATCTTTTGGAATGTTTTAAACATCTTTTTTAATATTCTCTAAAAATAAATTTTGTATAATAACAAATTATTTCAAATTTTCCCAAAAATCTAAAGAAAATTTTGGTATTCTCTTGAAAATTTTCAAAATTCTAAAAAAGCTTCTCCATTTTTTGTTCGTAATCTTCAAAAATCTAAATTTTCTTTTAAATTTGTTGAAATCTTTTATGTTTCAAAACTATTTTTGTATTTTTGTATGTTTTAAAATATTTTTAAATACTTTCTAAATATTAATTTCTCAAAATAAAAAAAATTTGAAATTTTCTCAGCAATCTTGAAGAAAAAATTTCATTCCAAACACTTTAAAAATCCCTAAAAAGCTTAGAACTTTTATTTAAAAATTTTCTACAATCTACGTTTTGTTAAAAATTTTTTGAAATATTTTTAAATTTTAAATTATTTTTGAAATTTTTTTAAAGTTCTAAATGTATTTAACAATGATTCGAAGTTTTCCTTAAATTTTGAAAATATTCTGCAAAATTTGAAAAATTGCCTTAAAATCTTCTAGATTCTTTTTTTTTTTAATAATTGGGAATAATTTGGAATGTATTGAATTTTTTTTTAATATTCTATTTAAAAAAATTTTACTTTAAAATACTATACATCCTTTTCCAAAATTTTAATAAATTACTTGAATGTTTCAAGCTTTTTAAAATATTTTTAAATACTTTTTTAACATTAATTTTTCAAAATGAAAAAAATTGTAATTTTCCCTGGAATCTTAAAGAGAAAATTTTATTACCAAAGACCCTTTAAAAAGGTTCTAAATTTTATTTTAAAATCTTCTAAAATCTACATTTTGCTTAACATATATTTTTTTTAATTTCAAGTTCTAAATCATTAAAAATTTTTTTTAGAAACTTCTAAATATCTTTTAGGATTATTCAAAAATTGTCTACATTTTTGGAAAAATTTGCAAAAATAAAACAATGCCTTAAAATCTTCCAGATTCTCTTTTGAAAGTCTTTTGTAATTCTTTTTTTAAATCTCCTATTCAAATAAATTTTATTTAAATTTTATCTAAATTCAAATTTTTTTTTAAATGTGTTAAAATCGTTTTATGTTTTAATATTATTTTTGCATCTTTTCAAAACTTCGAAAAATCTCTTAAACTTATTCGAAATTTTTATAAAATTTTATAAACTTGAAAAATTGAAAAACTTTGCTTTAAAATATTATACATTCTTTTTTGGTATTTTAGAAAATTATTTGAAATGTTTTTAAATCTTTTTAAATACTTAACATTAATTTTTAAAAATAAAAAAAATTAAAATTTTCTCTGGAATCTTAACAAGAAAATTTTGTTATCACAAATCCTTGAAAAGTTTAGAATTTTATTTACCAATCTTCAAAAATCTACATTTTGGTAAACATTTTTTGAAATATTTTCAAATATTACATTAATTTTAATTTTTTAAGAGGTTCTAAATATCTTTTAGAATTATTCGACGTTTTCCTAAAATTAAAAAAAATTGCCTTAAAATCTTCTATTTCTTTTTTGGAAATATTTGAGAATGTTAAAAATTTTTTTTAAGTATCCTCTTAAAATACATTGTTTATGATAAAAAAAATTTTTTTTTCCCATAAACCTTAAGAAAATTTTTGTGTTTTCTTGAAACTTTTTAAAATTCTAAAGAAACTTCCACATTTTTTGTTAGAAATCTTCAAAAATTTAAATTTTCTTTTAAATTTGTAAAAATCTTTGTATGTTTTAATATTATGTTTTTATCTTTTCAAGATGTTAAAATTCATTTTTTTAAATAAAAACAATTGGAAATTTCCCCAGAGTCTTGAGAAGAAAATTTTACAATAAAAAATCTTTTAAAAATTCTCTAAAAACTTGAGAATCTTCAAAAATTTATATTTAAAAAAAATTTTTTTCAGATTTAAAATTATTTTAAAAATTTTTCAAGACTTAAAATTATTTTTTAATGTTCTCAAAAAACGAAGACTCCTTAGGTTGTCATTTTTTTTATTTAATAAATATTTATATTTTTTACCGTGCCAAATCCAACCATGGGCATCCCAAATGGCTGCAACTACTTTGCTTCCTGCTTCCTTCCAATCAGCTTCATAAGCCTGTCTTAATCTTGCTCTGAAATTAAAAAAAAATAATTGTTTAAGTAATTCCTGAAAATAAAAAATTAATCATACAGGATTAAAAAATTATTGATTCAAAAATCAAGTAAAATTTTCCATTACAAATCTTTCTGAATATTCTCTTAAAAATTAATAAAAAAAAACATTGTCAGTTTTTTCAGGAATCATAAGAAACATTTTTTATAATCTGGAAACCTTTAAAAATTCTTGAAAAGCTTCAAAATTTTCTCTCTAATATTTGTAAAGTATAGATTTTCTTTCAAAAATTTTAAAACCTTTCTTAATTTTCAATTATTTCTGAAATTTTTTCACAACTTTTAAATGATTCGAATTTTCTCGAACATTTTTTAAATATCTTTCAAAATAAAAGAATGGACGTTAAATTTTTCAGATTTTTTTTCGACATTTTCAGAAGCGTTTTGAAAGTTTTTAAAATATTCTCTTAAAATTAATGTTTCAAAATAAAAATCATTTTTAATTTTCTCAGAAACATTAAGAAAATTTTGTTAATTTATGTTCTTAAAAATCTTCAGAAATCTACATTTTATCAAAAAGTATTTGAAACATTTTTAAGATTAAAATTATTTTTTAATCTTTGAAAAAGTTCTAAATATCTGTTAAATATACTCGATTTTTTTTTAATTTTGTAATCTTGTAAAACTGAAAATTTTTGCTGTAAAATTTTCTACATTATTTTCCGAAAATTTAGGAAATCATTTGAGATTTTTTGAAATCTGGTTCAATTTTCTCTTAAAATTAATTTTTCAAAATGAAAAAAAAATCATTTCAAATTTTCCTAGGAATTTTAAAACATTTTTTTTATAATCTTAAAACCTTTCAAAACCCTTAAAAAGCTTCAAAATTTCATTTGGAAATCTTCGAATTTTTAATCATTTTTAAAATTCTTTCAAAACTTCTAAATATCTTTCAGATTGATCAGAAGTTTTCCTAGAATTAAAAAGACTGCAAAATTAAAAAATTGCCTTAAAATCTTCCGGATTAATTTTTTTTACAATTTTAGAAATTTTCTGAAATCTTTTCAAATATTCTCATGAAATTAATTTTTCAAAATAAAAAATCATTTTCAAATTTCCTAGGGATCTTAATGGAAATTTTTTTTTTTTAACTTTCAAAATGCTTAAAAAGCTACTAAACTTTGTTTCGGAATCTTTGAAATTACACATTTTGTTTAAAATATTTTCAAGTTTTAAATTTTTGTTCAGAAATCTTTTTAAATAATCTGTAAAAGTTAATTTTTCAAAATGAAAAATTATTTGCAATTTTCTCAAGAATCTTATGAAATTTTTTTATTATCTTGAAACTTTTCGAAATCCTTCAAAAGCTTAAAAATTGTATTTTTTAATTAGATTTTCAAATAAACAGTTTAAACTTATTATTGTACTTAGCAATTTTATAAAGGAATAGAAATTCTCAGGGAATTTTGTCATACCTCGAAATATTTAATACCAAGCAGTAAATTTTTTAAATAAATAAGATAATTTTAAACCAAATTGGTGAATTTTCTAACAAAATATTTGAATTTTCGACCTAATAGTTAAATTTCCAAGCAAAATAGATAAGTTTTTAACCGAAAATGGAATAATTACATTTTTAGTTTAAAAAATTAATTTTCAAACAAAAAACTAATTTTCTTTAGGTTGAATTGAACTAAAAAACACGATTTTTAACAAAACAGTTGAATCCTCAACGAAACAGATGAATTTTCAAAAAAGATTAATTTTTTACCCAAAAAGACGAATTTTCAACAAAAAAAAATGAATACTCAATCAAAAAGATGGATTTTCAACAAAAAGATTAATTTTTTACAAAATAGTTGAATTTTCCACCCGACACTATGAATTTTCAACAAAAAAGTTCATTTAAAATCAAGTAGTTATTTTTTTAAATAAACTAATTTTTAATCAAATAGTTGAATTTTTAACTAAAAAAATAAGTTTTCAAACAGAAATACAATTTTACATTTCCAGTTTAAAAAAAAATTATTTTCTTTAGGTTGAATTGAACTAAAAAATATGAATTTTTAACAAAACAGTTGAATCCTCAACGAAAAAGATAAATTTTCTAAAAAGAAGATTAATTTTTCATCCAAAAATATGAATTTTCAACAAAATTCAAATAAATAGTTTAATTTTGAACCAAATAGACGAATTCTTTAACAAAATAAATGAATTTTCAACTATAAAATTTAATTTTCTACCAAACTGTTAAATTTTCAAACCAAAAATATAAATTCTAAACAAAATCTGTAATACTCGATATTTTAACCAAAAAATATATCAATTTTATATAAAAAAAACTAGTTAAATTCAACCAAAGAAGACGAATTTTCATCAAAATAGTTGAATCCTCAACATTTTACCAACAACAATTTAAACCGAAAATCGAGAAGGGGAAATTTTTTTGAAAAAATTCCAAGTTCTATCGCAGAAATCACCGAATCCCCTGTATCTAACTAAATGTGTGTGCGTGTGTGTAGAAATTTCCAACTCCCCGTTTCCCCTTTTCACCTTTTCCCCTTTTCATTTTCTCCTTTCACATTTCACCTTCCCCCTTTACTCCTTTCCCTCTCTTGCCCTTTTTCCATTTCTTCTTTACCATTCCCCTTTTCCTTTCCCGTTTACCCTTTTCATCTTTTTCTTTCCCTTTTCCGCGGTCCCCTTTTCACTTATCCCCTTTCCTCTTCCGCTTTAACCTTTCTGATTTCTTCTTTCCCTTTTCCCTCTTTTCCTTTCCCATTTTCCTTTTTTATTTACTCTTTTCCCCTTTTTCTTTCCTGTTGCCCCTTTCTCTTTCCCATTTTCCTCTTTCCCTTTCCCATTTCTTATATGCTCTTTGCCCTTTTCATCTTTCCCCTTCCGCTTTAACCATTCCTATTAATCCTTTCCCTCTTTTCAACTTTTTCATTTTCCCCTTTTTCCTTCATTTTGCCCCTTTCTCTTTTTCCTCTTTTCCCATTTCCCCCTTTTCCCCTTTCCACTCAAATTCCGCGTCAACCCTTCCTACTACTTCTTTCCCTATTTTCCACCTTTTACTTTCCTTTTGCCTCTTTCCCTTTTCCATTTTTACTCATTTCCCTTTGTCTTTTTCCTTTTTCTATCCCATTTCCCCTTTTCCACTATGCCCTTTTCCTCTTTCCTTTTTCCCCTGCCTCTTCAACCCTCCCAATTACTCCTTTCCTTGTTTTCCACTTTTCCCTTTATCCTTTCCTCTTTTCCCATTCCCCCTTACCCCTTCCCCATTTTCTCTTTCCACTTTTCCCTTTCCTCTTTAACCTTTCACATTTCTCCTTTCACCTTCCCCTTTTGCCCCTTTCCCTCTCTTGCCCTTCTTCCATTTCTTCTTCCCTATTTCCCCTTTACAATTCCCTTTTTCCTTTCCCGTTTACCCTTTTCATCTTTCCCTTTCCCCTTTTCCGCTGCCCCCTCTTCACTTATCCGCTTTCCCCTTCCGCTTTAACCTTTCCTATTTCTCCTTTCCCCCTTTTTCCTTTACATCTTGCCCCTTTCCCTTTTCCCTCTTTTCCCCTTTCCTATTCTCCTTACTAATTCCCCCTTTCCCCTTACCAATTTCCTCTTTTCCTTCCCCCTTTCCCTTTTTTATTTCCTCTTTTCCCCTTTTTCTTTCCCTTTTCCCCTTTGCTTTTCCTCTTTCCCTTTCCCATTTCTTCTATGCCCTTTGCCCTTTTCCTCTTTCCCTTTCTCATTTCTTCTATGCCCTTTGCCCTTTTCCTCTTTCCCCTTTCCCCTTTAACCCTTCCTATTACTCCTTTCCCTCGTCAGGGTGACGATTCGTCGGACGATTCCAAATTCTCGGTCATTTCCCGGTCAAGTTTTTCAATTTTCCGGGTCAAATAAAAGTAAAATATTCATATTTGCCGCAAAACTTAAAAATTTATTTTAATTTATCACGTTCATTCTAAACATCCTTTAACACAGCAGAGTGAAAAATTTCAAAGTAGCTGAATTTTGAAACAAATACTTGAATTTTCCACTAAAAAATATAAATTTTTCAACAAAAATTAAAAAGTTAAACTTTCAGTTTAAAAAATTAGTTAGAATAGTTGAATTTTGAGCCAAAAAGATACATTTTCAACTGAAATGATGAATATTTAACTGGAATACTTGAAATTTCAACCACAAAGATGAATTTTTAAACAAAATTAATTTTCTACCAAAAAATTTAATTTTTCAAAAAAACATGAATTTTGTAACAAAATAGTTAAATTTTCAATTAAAGGAGACAAATTTCGAACCAAATAGTAGAATTTTGAACTAAAAAAAAATCAACTTTCAATTGAAAATGGAATAGTTACATTTTTGGTTAATAAAATTAATTTTTAACCTAACTTATCAATTTTCAATCTAAATTATTAATCTTCAACTGGAATAGTTGAATTTTAAACCAAAAATATGAAGTTTCAACAAAAATAATGAATCTTCAAATGAAATAGCTGAATTTTCAAACTAACAGAAATTAATTTTTACTTGAACAAAAGATAAAAATTGTCAACCAAAACGTAAATAATTAAATTTAAAGTTAAAAAATTTAATGTTCAACCAAACAGATGAATTTTGAACCAAGACTAAGAAATATTCAACTAAGATGATGAATATTTAACTGAAATACTTGAATTTTCAACAACAAAGATGAATTTTCAAACAAGATTAATTTCTTACCAAAAAAACATAATTTTTCAACAACAAAAAAATGAATTTTTTAACGAAATAAATAAATTTTTGATCACAGGAGACAAATTTTGAACCAAATAAATGAATTTTCAACTAAAAATATAAGTTATCAACAAAAACAATGAATCTTTAACTGAAATATTTGAATTTTTAATCTAAAAAAAATTAATTTTCACTGAAATAAAGATACATTGTCAATCAAAACTTAATTAATTAAATTTAAAGCTAAAAAAATTAATGTTCTACCAAACAGATGGACTTTTAGCCAAGACTATGAAATATTTTCAACAAAGAAGATTAATTTCTAAAAAAAAGACGAATTTTCAACTGAAAAAGATCATTTTTCGACCAAAAATGAAATAATTGAATTTTGAGTCAAAAAATTGATGTTCAACAAAACAAATGAGTTTTCAATTAATATTATGGAATATTAAACTGTTATAATAGTCGCATATT
>JAUELO010000031.1:166269-176918 GCA_032357855.1 Amphibolips quercusostensackenii | reverse complement strand
CAAAAACTAAATAGTAACATTTTTAGCTAAAAAATTTAATGCTCAAACAAAAAGATACAATTTTAACTAAAATGATGAACTATTCAACGGGAATAATTACATTTTTAGTTTAAAAAATTAATTTTCAATTGAAAAAACAACAAATTTTCAACAACATAGTTAAACTTTGAACTGGATCAGATATTAATTTGTAACAAAATAGTCTTACTCTCAACCAAGTAATTAAATTTTCATAGAAGGTGAAAAAACTACAAGACCTGGAAATGAATAATATTTAAAATGGAAGTTTTTTAAATCCACAAAAATGAACTATTTTAAATTTATGGTTGAGCAATGTTTACTGATACACTTCTACTTTTCACAATTGAAATATTTCATTAGAAACTATAAATATTTCAAAATTTAAAAACAATTCTGAAAAAGCATTAAAACCCGTACAAATTTAAATTTTTAGCTTTCCGGCCAAAAAAGTGAAGCTCTTAAATTCAACTGTAAATAGTTCAGCAATTTTTAACTTCTTGAAATTAGATATATTTTGTAATGTAATTAATGATTAATTACTAAAAAGGAATCACAAAAAACTATTTTTAATCTTTTATTACGACAGTTTAATTATAATTTCATGTCTTTGTAACATAGTTATTGTAAAATTCGCTCAATATTAAAATATAAAATATCTATAATAGATTTAAAAATAATTTTTCAATACTTAATCGCTAATACCAAATAAATTAAAAACTATATCCAAATGCTTTGTTCGAAATCTTCAAAAACCTACATTTTGTATTAAATTTTGTATATCTTTTCAAGTTTGCAATTATTTTTGAATCATTTTAAAACTTCTAAATATTTCCTAAACTTACTCGATTATTTTTCTAAAATTATGTAATCTTGTAAAATTGGAAATTTTTCCTTTAAAATTTCGCACATGCTTTTTCGAAATTTCATGAATTTGAGATATTAAAAAATTTTTTTTTTAATTTTAGACTTCTAAATATCTAAACTTAAAATTAATTCTTTAAAATAAAACGTAAATCATTTTTAATTTTCCTAGAAATCCTATTATCGGTATAGATAATTTTTGGCACCGGTAACGACAGTGTATACATCTCGTATATATATTTCAAGTTTTTGTCCATAATTTCATTTTTCTCGTCTCTTTAGAACTGTGAAAAAGTTTACAAATTAGTGTGATAGCAAAACGTTTATAACAGAATTATTTCCCATGATTAAAAAATCATTTACAATTAACATTGTCTCATTTATCAGTAATTTTTAGAAACATTTAGAAATAAAATTTATCATGAAAGAAAATGACTTATTTAGAAATTTTTATTTACAAAACTGATAATACATACAATTCGTAATCGCTATTACTAGATAAACAACCTGAAAACAGTCACTAAAAGTCATATTTATGCAGTGTCACAACTAGTCAGGTTTTCGACAGCGATGTATGCAAGATCTCGAGACTAAAACTTTGCAAGAAGATAAACATTCAAATTTATTTGTCTTGTTAACACGATAATTAAACAATATCACATTTTCCAGAACTTTAAATGCTATTCCCGGCTTAAATTTGTATTCCCGGTTAATTTCCATTTTTATTTAAATTAAATTAATTAAATTAAAGTTTAAAAAATTAAACTGCCTTCGCTGGATGAAAAAATATTTAAAGTGTTTTATACCTTTCGAAGCAGCGATCGACATTATCGGACATCAAAAGCAGCATGCAGAGTTGTTCCAGTGCGATTAGCTGCATGTCCCTCTCATCACCTTGTCCCATACTCAGCCACTCCAGTAACGTTTCCGGATCCACGTCCGCCATCTTAATATAAAAATCAACAAGAACTTAAAACCTGAAATATCCATCCATTCATACATCATAAAATTCAGAACAGAATTTTTAGAAGTGTCTAGATTTACCGAAAAAATCCGGCTATTCGTACTGAGATTTCGGTAAAAATAACCCCTTTTCCAGCTACCGCTATTTGTACCAAAAAAACTCGACTATTTGTACCGAAACTTCGGTATGCGTAGCCACGGCCTTTTTAGAACATTAATCAAATCAACTTAATCCGGTTTCAAAGGGGAAGACACTCACCGGATTAACTGCAATCCATCAAATCTTTGCATCACCTTCTTATTATATCTTTTAAACGTAGAAGAATCTAGATTTTCATAATCAATTTTAGTGTGACTAGTTTATAAGCTGGATTAAAATATACCTTGATCACATTTTATTTACTCTTTGTATTTGAAACACTATTCCATAGAGGCGATGCCTAACGACAGCAGATTAATTAAGTTCCCATTCTGAATCATTAAAGGCCAACGAGAGAAAAAAAGAATTCCTTGAGACCAGCAACATTTTCTCTACAGATACAATTATTCATAATGAAATAACAATTTGACTCCTTGTCAAAATAAAATACAAAAAATAAATACAAAACTTCAGACAGTGACTAGAAATGGAGGATTTTCAGGCTATGGGAAAAAATTGAAGTAGGAAAACTTATCGAAAACATAATAAAACAATAAACAACTTTTGCTTCGCTTTTTTAAAGACAATTAAATTAATGAATTAGATCAATTAAAAATTATACAAAAATTCTTTTATAATAGTTTTTTACTTAATTTACACTGTGGAATAACCAGGGTGTCTACTCAAACCCTGAAAAAATTCCCTGACAATTCCAGGTTTTTCCCAGGTATCATTTTTCATAGTATGGAACCATTCAAGTATTTCGCATATTTTAAAACAAGTTTACTATGAATAATGTTTTTTTTCAATCTTCGTAAATATTTAAATGGGTAAAAATAATACTATTCATATAAGATATTAAATAACTTGTTTTTGTCATTTGAGAAAGTAACTTTATTAAAGGATAAGTAATTTCTGAAAGTCAGAAGTTTCTAGAGATTCAATTAATATATTTAATTTTGAAAAGTTTAAAATAAATAACACAAAAAAATTAAGATTTTCGAGTTTGTACTTGAAGTACATAAATTTGAAAAATAATTAAATAAATTTTCATTTTATCTTCCTATACTTCTAATTTAATGCATATTTCAGTAAAATTAATGTGAATGATAGATTAAATAGAATTAAAAACTCTTTAAATTCCTTACTTTGAAAGTAAAAATATTAAATTTTCAACCCAAAAGATTAATTTTCTAAAAAAGACGATTTTTCAACAAGATAGATGAATTCATAACCAAATAGTTCAATTTTCAACTAAAGAAGATAAATTTGCAATCAAATAGTTGAAATTTGAACCAAAAAGGATAAATTTTTAACCAAAAATCGAATAGTTCAATTTCCTACAAAAGTGATCACTTTTCAACTAAAATGGTGAATCTTTAATTCACAAGTTTCTAGGGATTCAATTAATATATTTAATTTAGAAAGGTTTAAAATAAAAAATACGAAAAAATAGATTCATGAATTTGTACTTGTAGTACATAAATTTGAATAATAATTAAATAAATTTTCATTTCATCTTCCTATACTTCTAATTTAATGCATATTTCAGTAAAACTAATGTGAATACTAGATTAAATACAATTTAAAATTCTTCAAATTCCTTACTTGGTAAGTAAAAATATTCAATTTTCAACCCAAAAGATTCATTTTCTTAAAAAAGACGATTTTTCAACAAGGTAGATGAATTCATAACCAAATAGTTCAGTTTTCAACTAAAGAAGATAAATTTACAATCAAATAGTTGAACTTTGAGTTAAAAAGGATAAATTTTCAACTAAAAATGTAACTATTTTTTTGAAAAATGTTTTTTTTTCTTTTCTTTTTTCAGTTAAAAATTCAACTATTCCAGTTAAAGATTCACCATCTTAGTTAAAAATTAAACTACTCGGTTAAGACTTACATTTTTTATTTATTTTTTTGGTAAGAGTTTAACTTTGAACCAAATAGTTTAATTTTTAATTAAAATAATGAATTTTGAACCTGAATAGTTGATTTTCAGCTAAAAGATAAATTTTCCAGCTCATAGTTCAAATATGAACTGAAACAGATCAATTTTCAACCAAAAATGGAATACTTCAATTTTCATTTAAAAAAATTAATCATCAACCAAAAAAGAAATTTTTGTTTACCAAAATAGTTAAATTTTCAATCGAAGTGATAAATTTTAAACTGAAATGATAAATATTCAACTAGAATAGTTAGATTTTAAACCAAAAGGATGAATTTTTAACTAAAAAAAATACATTTGTAACCAAAAATTGAATACTTAAATTTTCAGTTCAAAAAATTAATTTTTAACGAAAAAAGCGAATTTTTGACAAAATAGTTCAATTTTGAACCAAAGAGATGAATTTTCAACTAAAATGATGAATCTCCAACAGAAATAAATAAATTTTAAACTAAAAAGATGTCTTTTTAACCAAAGAGTTTAACTTTCAATCAAGTAATTTAATTTTCAACTAAAATCATGAATTTGCAATTAAAATGGTGAACATTCAACTGCGATAGTTAAATTTTTGTAGAAGATTAATTTTCTATGAAAAAGACGATTTCTCAACAAATTACATGAATTTTCAACAAAATAGTTGAATTTTCAACCAAAAATTGAATAGTTGAATCCTCAGTTTAAAAAGTTAATGTTCAACCAAAAAGATGAATATTCAACAGGAATATACAAATTTGCAGTAAAAGAAAGTAATTTCCAACCAAAAAATCGAATTTTCCAAAAACTAAATTTTCGACAAAAAAGATGAATTTTCAATTACAATTATGAATTTTTAACAACAAAATTTTCCATAAAAGAGTCTAACTTTGAACCAAGTCGTTGAATTTTGAGTTAAAATCATGAATTTTCAACTAAAGTGGTGAACATTTAACTGCAATAGTTACATTTTTAAACAAGAACATAATTTTTTTACCAAAAAGACGATTTCTCTGCAAATTACATGAATTGCCAACCAAATAGTTAAATTTTCGACTAAAATTGGAAAAATTTAAGTTAAATTTTCAGTGAAAAAAATTAATTTTAAGCAAAAAAAAAACGTATTCAATTTTCATGTAAAATACTGAATCTTCAATTAAAATATGTAGTTAAATTTTAAACCAAAAATATGTCTTTTCAACCAAAAACTGTATAGTTAAATCCTCAGTTTAAAAAGTTAACGTTCAACCAAAAAGATGAAGTCTCAATTAAAATGACGAATTTTTAACCAAAAAAATTAATTTTTCACAAGAGTCTAACTTTCAACAAAGTAGTTGAATTTTCATCAAAGAGGTGAATTTTCAACAAGAAATTTAATAGTTGATATTTCAACTAAAGAAGATTTTAATTTTGAATCAAAAACAGTTGGATTAAAAAAAAAAAAAAATACGAATTTTGTACTAAGAAAGGTCCTTAAGTCAAAAGGGAGAAAAATTTTAAACTTTTGAATTTTTAACAAAATACATAGTTAAATTTAAAGTTAAAAAAATTAAATTCCCACGAAGTAGTTAAATCGATTAATATAAAGCTACTCTTACAAATTAAACATTGTTATTTAATTTTATATTACAAATTTAAAAAAAATGAAGCACGTTCTTAAAAAAAATCCCTGATATTTCCAGGTTTTTCCAGGTATATACAAATCCCCTGACAATTCTAGGTTGTCCAGGTGAGTAGACACCCTGAATAACAGTTCCTAAACAATAATTTAAAATATGTAAAAGAAAGAATTGAATTTTACTTATTTTAAAAATAGCTTGATACTTTTTTTCTTTAAATATTTAAAACGTTTACAAAATATCAAAAAGTGATAAAAAATAAAGAAAAGTGAGGTACAAAAACGCTTTAATAACCTTAGTGACAAAAAAACATTTTCTGCTTTACAAAAACCTCCATAAACTGCCTGGTTTGAATTTATCTAATTCTTTTATAATAATTTTCTACTTCATTTTTAATGCAGAATTTGCGTTTCACTCCTAAATAATAATTTAAAGCACGGAAAAAATTTCCCGAAATTTGAATTTTATCTAATTTAAAAAGGGCTCGATCTTTTTTTGTAAGCATAATCATTTTAAAATCATGAGCAAGAAATAGGGGAAACCTTTCTAAAGTGGATAATGCCACCTACCGTGGATAATCACATAAAAATAGTAATGTATGTAAAATAATAAAATTGAATTAAAATTTAAGACACTACACGTGCTAATAAATCGAAATTAATTATTTTTGTTTTATTTGTGCTCTTCATTCATGATTATCCACTGTAGGGTGGTTACCCCTATTCTGTAGAGAAAAGTCGTGTGTAAGAACGTTTAGGTTGAAAATGAAAGCAAAGGGGAATACATTGATGTGTATGAGGTTCTGAATATTCAGACGAACAAGTTTGTATATAATTGCCCTTTAAACTTGAATTATTGTTAAAATATTGCTTCATTTAGAATGCAAATAATTTGGCCCCTGAAGAGCGCATAATCATTTTTTATTTGTAAGTCAACAGATATCTTAGCAATGATAAAAATAAACAATAGCAGGTTTATTTTTTCATATTTGACTTCAATAATTCGGATCAAAATAATAACATAAAGAATTCTCTCGAACTATTTTTTCTATGCCACTAATTACAATGAAATAACTTCATGCAATCTTTCGAAATCTGAAAGCACACAAAGTATGACTCATACAATTAATTTTCCTAATGAGACACTGATAAAAGTAAAAAAACGAAAAAATCGGAATATCCGCTTAAACATTTACGAGACACTGTCTAATAAATAGAATTGTCTGAATAAAAAAACAAAGTAAATTCTCAAGAATAACACGCAGACAGGAACTTCAAACAAAATACAAACAAATGCAAATGACAAAGATATATTTATATGCGGAAAATTCTGATTTAAAAAAATAATCAAAATGTGCAATACGAAATGTAATGCTCTTTCTAGAGAGAAACTAAACAAAATTTTTTTTAAAATCCGCACTCATATTTACAAAACTTTCACCTCAATGACAATTTTTTTTTCTAACGGATTTTTATACCGAAAAATTCACAAAGGAACTCACCTTCTTGCGTTGCTGGCACTTTTTCAGCAGAGCTCAGACTTCAGTTCTGAAAAGGATGATGGCACTTAGTTTCGTAAAATCGCTCGGAGAAATCACATTTTAATCGAGGGAGGCTCGACCATTAATTCTCCACGAGGCATGAAAAGACGAGTCGGGATAAATCAGAGGAAAGACCAGGAAACGCTATGTCACAACTGGCCTCTGGGAAAATGACATTGAACGCAAAACACGAAAACTGCGTAGAATTTTTGTTAAGGATGACGATGAACTCGTGCAAACTTGGAAAAGCTTAAAAGTGACACATGTTTGGGAAGAGACATACCTACGAGCAGTGTTTCATTCTTCGTGGGGTCAAGTCGCCATCCTGTTTCTCCTTTCTCGAGACCGTCGTTTTCACTGACGATAACCAAACGCGAAAACCGAGTCACGAGCTTGATTTTTAGAGCATCGACGAGCAACAAAACGCTCTTGCGAGCAACAGAAATACCTTTTTTTCCTACTACTGCCTCTTTTATCAGAAGTGCTTCGCCATTTACTGTGACGTTCAGACTTCGGAGCCCTTCGCTAGGTGAGGTGATGTCTCACCAAAGCTGAAGATGTTTCCATGAGAAACTTCAGCGACGATGACATTTCCGGGTCCCGGGAGCCAATCAGAGGCGAAGTGGAATTTAAATTTTCGGCGGGAAAACGAATTTTAGGAGAATTATAAAAGTTAATTATATTTTCGGCACTTTTCGGAAGAAATTTATAATACCGTTTAAAAATGAAATTATCTAGCATATGATCACTCTAATTAGAGCTATTCCAATTTATTTCACTAGAATTCACTTGGATGTCAATATTAAGACGTTTCATTGAAACATTGAAAGTTTCATGAAACAATTAAACGTTTCATTAAACCAAAGTTTCAGAAACGTTCGAAAGCTTGACAATTATTAAACTCAGTTTAAAACGCTTTAAATCCCTAACATTTCAAGTAGAAATAATTTTCAATAGAATAGATGAATTTTAACGAAAAAGTCGAATTTTCAATTAAATAGTTTAACTTTTAAACAAAAACAAAAAATTTTTACAAAGTAGTCTCAGCCAAACATGTAATAGTTGATATTTAAACAAAAAATATTTTTATTTTTAATAAAAAATGAATAAATTCATCAAAAAAGACGAAGTTTCAACAAAATATTTGAGTCCTCAACCAAAAAAGGTTAATTGTCAGATCTGCAGATTTGAATCAAAAACAATGAAATTTCTACCAAAAGAGATAGATTTTCAAACCAAAAAGACGAAAATTGAACTATATTGTTGAATTTCCAACCAAGAAGGCTTTTGCAGCCAAGAAATAACAAAAATTTCAACCAAATTGTTGAATTTTCAAGAAAAAAATACAATTTTTAGGAATAGTTCATAAGCTACATTACGCTTTTTTATTTTGTTCAAAGAAAGATGGAAATGAAATTTCTGTGCAGTTAAAAAGGATTCAACAATGTAAAAAAAAAAGAAAAATGCGCAAGGTAGGATATGAACGATCCCTTATACAAAACAGTCGTATTTTCAACTCGAAAATATGAATTATTCTCAAAAATTTTAATTTTTGATCCAGACCAAGAAGATTAATTTTTTACCAAAGAAGATTAATTTGCTACCAGATAAAACAAAATTTCAATAAACACGTTAAATTTTTGAACAAGGAGATGAATTTTCACCAGAATAATTACATTTTTAACCAAATAATTAAATTGTCGACCAATGGAGATGAATTCTTAACAAAAATATAATAATAAACTTTTAAACCAAAATGAATAAACATTTGAAAAAAAATATTTTGAAAAAATTTAAGTCCTCAATTTAGGCCAAGAATATCAATTTTC
The DNA here is from genome assembly GCA_032357855.1 of Amphibolips quercusostensackenii. Classification (NCBI taxonomy): domain Eukaryota; kingdom Metazoa; phylum Arthropoda; class Insecta; order Hymenoptera; family Cynipidae; genus Amphibolips; species Amphibolips quercusostensackenii. Next base: position 168,022 of record JAUELO010000031.1, on the reverse strand, counting down.
TACCAAAAAAGAAAAATTGTCTACCAACAAGTTACATTTTCGACCAAGGAGGGAGATTTTCAACTTATATGATGAATCTTTAAAAAAATAGATGGATTCTCAACAAATAATGTAATAGTTGATATTTCAAAAAAAAATTTCAAACAAAGCAAGTGAACCCTTAAAGAAAGAGATTAACTTTCAATCAAAAAGTTGCATTTTTTAATTAAAAACTATGAAGTTTCTGATAAGACATAAATTTTCAAACAAAAAATATTTGTAGGTCAATAAAGAAAAAAAGTCTACAAAATTGTTAAATATTCAAGTAAGAAAAAACTAATTTTCCGCAAAGATGTTGAATTTCCATAAAAAGGTTAATTTAAAACGAAAAAGTTGAATTTGCCACCAAAATAGTTGAATTTTCAACCCCCCAAAAAACGGAATTTCAACAAAACAGTTGAGTTTTCATCCGAAATGTATGAATTTTTAACAAAATTGTTGAATTTTCATCAGAATGGTTACATTTTTAACCAAAGAACATAAATGCTTAACCAAAAATATAATTATAAACTTTTCAACCAAATAAAATAAAAATTCAACCAGAAATAGATTGATTTTCTTAATGGATTTAATTGATTAAGTTTGCAATTTAAGTGAAAAAAAACGAGAAAAAGGTTAAAAGAGGGGAAAGACTATTTTATTAATGATGATAATTATAACTATTATAATATTTTTAATAATTAAAAATATTTGAATTTATTTATAATTTATAAATTTTTATTATTATAAAATATTTCAATTTTAATAAATTGCACTAATAAGTTTAACAAACAAGAATATTAGTATTACATGTTATAATATTTTTTATGTTGATTAATAATATTTGATTAGTATTTTTTCTTTTTTTTCACGTATAATTAGTATTAGGATTAAAAATAAAAATTTATAATATTATTATTACAAAAGTAAAGAAAGTAATGAAATTAAAAATAACAAAAACAGAAACATTGCAGCAAATATTTGTTGTTGCTATTTAATAGCTATTTATACATAAATTATTAAAATAATTGAAATAAATTTAATTTGATTAATTAATAAAATGTATTCAAATCTTAAATAAATAAATAATTATAATAGTAACAATAATAATATTTTTAAACCTGCGATAAATAAATTGGAATTTTCATTTATTTATTATTAATAGCAAATGCCACTAGTTATACACTGGTTCTTCACTCGTTGTAAGATTTTTTGTTTATTCTGAAAGTTAAAAAAAAGAATAACCAAAAAATAAATTAAAAAAAAAGTCAAAAAAAGTTGAAAAAAGTTAAATTGGACGATTTTTCTATACAAAGTCATGCAATTGGTGTAGAAAAACGTCCCAGTGTAACTTTTTTCAACTTCTTTTTACATTTTTTTTTGCAAATTTATTTATCGGTTATATTTGTCTTTTTTTTAACTTTCATAATAACAAGATTCTTCTAATTCCTACTATTCATTTTCCAACTTCGTACTTTTTGATTTCGCACTACACAAAGGACCTAGCAACATATAATATTAATATTTATATGACACTTAAGTGATGTTATCATTGATATCATATTAATATTAATACATATTAATTCAAAATTTAATGTTTACATTTGATACATAATAGCATTTTTTTAATATTTAAAATTTTCCCGCTTTAATTTTACCGCATGAGAGTCCTTTGGCCAAAGACCAGCGCAGACATATTTCTGTCTCACACAGCGAGTAGAACTTTCTCAGCACT
>JAUELO010000031.1:155020-166169 GCA_032357855.1 Amphibolips quercusostensackenii | reverse complement strand
TTCCTTTAAAAAACTGCTAAATAGAAGAAACCCAAGTTTGTGTAACAGAAAAATTCCATTTAAATTAAATTCCGGGCATAAATATATTCCAATCTCTATTCTAAACTTGTTTCTAACAATAATAAACAAAAGTACATCACGTGTCATGACTCGCATGACGTCACTCTGCTTATACCAGTTTATACATCAACTTTGAATATCATTTCTTACTTGTTTTTATTATTCTTACAGTTCTTACATTATTCTTGCTAATTGTAAGGGTTTCAAAAAGTAAAAAATTAAAAACGCTACAAGTTTGCCAATATCCATATCATCTTATTCACCTTATGTACTATACAGTTCCTGTAGAATATAGTAAAATTAAAGACACATCGTGACAGTCTGAGGTTAGGGACGCGTGATCTTGGAATAAAAAAAATTATTCTCTGAATTCCTGTCGTGGATTGGTCGAAGGTTTTATTTTTGCATTACGTACTTGCATTTTATTGGACTCAACATTGAAATAATTACATTTGCGTATGTGTGTATGTTAACTACCATTTCCGTTTCGTGTGTTTAAAATAAACACGACAATCGACAATTGTATATGATTGTATGAGATTATATGAGCACGGACACGAGAGAAGAGAAGAAACGAGTACAAGAACCGAGGAAAGGAATGTGGGAAGCAGTGGAGTGAATTCAGTGAAGTGTTCTATTTTATTGTGCAAGAAAGTGAGATGGAAGAAGAATAAATAGATGTGAAGTTGAGAAGAAGAAGAGAACATTCTCAAGTTATGTGTTGAAAATCCGAGTCAAAAAAATACGCGAGCCTTTAAAATGTTCGAACCTACGGAACAAGGAAAGGTAAAACAGATGTTTTGTTTTTTATTTTTATATTAGTTGCTCAGGGTGACACTTGACCTTTTCTGGAAATTCCCGGAGTGGTCTTTCCATATCGTGTTCTTTCATTGGGAATTACGTCTTTTATATTTTATAAAGGTTATATACACACAAAGATATATGATTCGAAGAACCGCTTGTTGATACGTAGTTGTCGAAAAACATTTCGCTTAAAGAATTAATTTACCAGAGGACCAGAGCAAATTCGCGAGAACAAAGGAAATATATTTATCAATATTTAGAGGTTTTGTTCCTGCAATTATTAAAGTTAGGATTGTTTGGAGTTCGAGATGTAATTTTAATATCAAGGTAATTGCTATTATTGCACTCTTCTATGAGAAGAGCATGGAAACCCAAACATTAATCACGTGTTAAGTAATGATTGCTACAAATATGAGTGTTGCGTACAAAATCCAAACATATTTTGTTGTTTTTGATTTATTGGAAAAATAAGTTTAAATTTGAGCTGCAATATCTTATTTTTTTACATTTGTTGTTATCGTTATGTAAGGATAATTAGTTTATTTAGTCGAACTGTTTCTTTTGAATTTTGGAGTGCTCCGAAAACGTAGGTTTTATCGGTTTCTTTGACGGCATAGTAAATGTTTCATTCGGAGTGATTAGTCACCCAATGATTACTTTTGCTTGCGTTCAGAATAAAATTATACCTGTTATTCTAACTAAATAAATCATGCGTGCCTAATTTTTCCGGCAAGAATTTACTGATAAATGTTGTTCACTGTAAATAAGTACATTTATAATTCGTGTAGTTAAAAAAATCCAATTTTTGAAGTTTTAATTTTGTAATTTTAATCGATTTAAATTTATAATGAATAAAAAAATTGTTTCTGCAATTTGAGGGGCCATTCGAATGTATGAATGACGTAATGACGTTAACCTTCAACAATAAAAACTTATTTTTCTCATTTATTGCTTGAACTTCTGAACGTTAAAATGAATGAGATTTTTCACTGATGACTTTTTAAATTAGAAAAAGTGCTAAAAGGTTTGTTCTTTTGTATTGGAAATGTCTTACTGAAACAAAATTATAATGTATATTTCATGTTATTTTATGTTAATTTATATTATGTTTTATCATAAAACAGAATTGGGGAAAAATATTTTGTTCATTTGAACGTTTGTAACTTTAGGTACATGAAATTGTACAAAGTCAGGGTGTCAGCGATTCTTAGGAACAAAATTCAAGGTCTTTTCCAGGTTTTCTAAGTCAAGAAATCAAGTTTCTTTAGGTCTCCTTTTTTTACATCAAATACTGAAATAACTGTTTGTTATACTTGTAAAAATATGAGCTCATTAATTTTGTATTGGCCAACAACTTCTAAAGAAAACAGAACCATACATAAAAAATTTTTTGCGAACGTAAATCGTCTTTGTGAAATCTTGGGGAATTTTCATTAATCTTTTGAAGTATTTAAAATCTTTGAAATTTTTCTAAAATCTTTGCAATTTTTGTGAAATCTTTAAAATTCTTTGAAATACTGATGAATACTTGAAAATATTTGTGAAATCTTTTGTATTCGTTCGAAATCACTGGAATATTTGAAATCTTTTAATATCATCTAAAAAATTTGAAATCGTTTAAAATCTTTGCAATTCTTGAAATCTTTTGAAAAACTTATGAATTTTAAAAAATATTTGTGACATCTTTTAGAAATCTTTTGTCTTTGTTTGAATTCATTGATACATTCAAAATATTTTTTACGTATTTTGAAATCTGCTTAAAAAATTTTGAAATCGTTTAAAATATTTGAAATCTGGAGTACTGTACCCTTTTTGAAATCTTTAAAATTCTTTCAATCTTTTGATATCCCTACGAATTCTTTGTGAAATTTATTTGAAATCTTTGAAATTCTTGTAATCTTTTGAAATCCTTATGAATTTAAAAAAAAGTATTTGTTAAGTCTTTCTGAAATCTTTTGTATTCATTTGAAATAATTGAAAGGTTCAAAATATTTTTGAAAACTCCTAAAAACAATGTTGAAATGGTTTAAAATCTTCAAAATCTGGTGTACTGCGCCCTTTTTCAAATCTTTGAAATTCTTATAATCTTTTTGAAATTCCTATTAATTCTTTGAAATCTTTGTGAAATCTTTTGTATTCCTTCGAAATTATTGAAACATTCAAAATCTTTTCTGAAAGCATTTGAAATCTTCTAAAAAAAATTTGAAATCACTGGAATATTCAAAAACTTCGTAAAATCTTCTATTAATTTTGAAATCGTTTAAAATCACGTAATAAATTATAATTTTCCTGACTTGGATCAGAACATTTTCGAAAAGAATTATAATTTTGAGTTTGGGACATACAGTTTCGGTAAAGAATTATAATTTTCATTTAAGGTACACTTTAGAACAGGAAATGTCGTTAAGATTTATATTTTTTACTTTAGCACTGGAAGTTTCCGTAAAGAATTATAATTTGACTTGGAAAAGAATTTAAATTCTGATTTAGAAGAAAGGAATGAAAAAAATTCCTGTTCCAAGTCACAATTCGTCACAATTTGAAATTTGCTTCTTCCTAATTTTGGAATAAGGAAGTGCTATATTTTTGAATTATAATAGAAAATGTTGTAATTTAATATAATTCTGTCTTGGAACAGGGAATCTTGGGAAATTAATGTAATTGTGAATTGGAACAGGGAATTTCCTTATAGAATTATAATTTAGACATTGAGACAGATAATTTCCGTGTAGAATTTTAATTTTCACTTTAGAACAGGTGAATTCCAAGAGAATTATTAATCAAACTTTAGGACAGGGAATTTTCGATTAAGTTTTAATGTTGATTTGGACAACATTTTTTGCGAGAAAGACGAATTTGAAAGTTTTAAATCGATATTTGATTAATTTTCGATATATCGATTTTTTGATGTTAAAATTAATGACTTTTGTTGTTAATTAACATAATTTCAGAATATCGATTCTGAATATGGACAGGGGATTTCTGCAAAGAATTATAATTTAGACTTTAGGGCAGGGAGTTTTCGTGAAAAATTATTTTACTTGGAACAGAAATTTTTTGTCATGGAACGGTAATTTTAGAAAATAATAATTCTGATTTAGACGAAGAGAATTCAGATCTTTTGAAATATTTTCAACTGACCGGGAAAAGTTAAAATTTGACCAGAAGTAAACTATGAAATGACCGGGAATTTGAAATCATTTACCGGGTAGACACCCCGGCTATTTTAAACATACTTCTCTATATTTTTTATTTCATTTTGCAGGATCTTTGCATCCATACTGGTGTAGTCTTAAGAGGAGCAAATACGAGGGAAGACGAAGTTCACAGCTCAGGAACCCTAAATATCGTTGAATACGTAAGATAAAATAATTCTTGAATTTTCTTCATTAAATTGAACAATTGTATTCCTTTTCTCACTCATAATTAATTCACTTGTAGAGTTTTGGTAAATGCATCGAATGGAAACCAATCGAAGTATCGGTCGTCTCCGAGAATCAAGATCAGGATCCAGAATGGTCTCTTGTAGATTCTCATACAAGAAGAACTCGAACTTCCTCAGAAGGTCCAGATTCTCTAGGACGCACACGAACCGTCCGCATACTGTTTTCAGAACTGAAATCATTTCGAGTCCATCACAGTGGACAGCAACTAATATTCATGCAGCAAGACGGAACGACCTATGTGGCCTTCTTTCAGCTTTCCAACGCTGAAAGTTTTGTAAACTCTTTGAAAGGCTTTATCAAATTCTTCAAGTCCAAAAGGGACAGAAGTTTGTACATCATTGAAGACGAAGTAAGCAACGTTCTCAACAAATCCTTCGCCGAACTTGACCTTTTTCAAGAGAATACGTCTGATTATGTGTGGAAATTCGTCAGAAATTTGCACGATCGTCCATATGAAACAACAATGGAGGCCTTCAGTAAACTTACTGATATTTGGAGTTAGTATTCAAGTCTACCTTTTATCTGATTTGCCAAGTTCAGAAGGTTAACTTTCTGAATTTCCTTTTCATTGAAAGGACCTTTGGAGATAATTAAAACAGAGTTGGTAGATGAAACTATAACTACTTTTATGAATAAAACCAGAGTTGCTACAAGGCCTAGAAGACTTAGAAAAGTCATAGAATTTTTAACAAAGTGACTGTATTTTACTTATTCGCACATACTTCAAGTCCTAATAATTATTCTTGTACATCACGGCGAATTTTGCATTTGCGAATTGATAGGAATTAATTTTTTTACTAATAAAAATAACATGATTATAATTCCAGATTTAAACAAAAAATTTAAGTATTATGAGTAAGTTTTGTTTAGAATTCAATAATTATTGAAAAGCGCTTTACTTTTCCTGGTGGAAATAATTTCTATGAATTTTTACTTTTTAGTACTTTTCCGTAGAAAGTAGTTCAACTTTCAAAGAACTAGTTGCGAATTTTCCACCAAAAAAAAATGAATTCATAACAAAAATGTAATAGTTGATATTTTAACGCAGGAAAGATTTTATTTTTAAATCAAAAACAGTTAAATTGAATAAAAAAGACGAATTCCCAACAAAATACATCAATTTTGAAGCAAATAGTGGGATCTGCAGGAATAAAAGACGAGCTTACTACAAAACAGTTGAATTTGCAATAAAATCATTACATTTTTAACCAAAAAGATTAATTTTCTACTAAAAAAGACGAATTTTCAACAAAATATATACATTTTTAATCAACCAGATTCACCTAAAAGATTTTTTTTTTATCAAAAAAGACGAATTTTCAACAAATTAGATGATTTTTTAACCAAATAGCTGAATTTTTAAACTACAAAATTAATTTCCAATAAAAAAAACGAATCTTCTACGAAACAGTTGAATTTTGAACCAAAAAATATGAAATTTCAACAAAAAAGTTAATTTTCACTCAAATAGTAAAATTTTAAGTTGGAGAAATTCGTTCTCGACCCAGAAAAGATATTTTTAACAAGATATATACATTTTAAACCAAGTAGTTGAATTTTTAACCTAGAAGATTAATTTTCTACCAAAGAAGATGAATGTTCAACACATTCAAAATACATTTTCACCTAAATAATTAAATTTTCAATTTATAAAATTAATTTTTATCCCACAAAAAGGAATTTTCCACAAAGTAGTTAAATTTTCAACCAAAGAGATGAATTTTTCTGCTAAAAATTATAAACCATGAATTTAAAAAAATGAATTTTTAAGAAAGTTCAACTGCAACTAAAGATTTTCTACCAAAAAAGACAAATTTTCTACAAAATGCGTAAATTTTTAACCAAATAGTTGAATTTCCCACCATGAAGATTATTTTTCTACCAAAAAAGACGACTTATCAACCAAATAGTTGGATTTTTTGTCTGAAAAAAGATCACTTCCTAACCAAAAATGGAAACGTTACATTTTCATTAAAAGAGAATTATTTTCAATTTAGACAAGCGAATTTTTTAATAAAATAGTCCAATTTTCAGTAGCAAAAAATTTAATGTTCGACCATATAGTTCAATTTTCTAACAAATTGTTGAATTTTAAAGGCGAAAAGATGAATTTTCTGCTAAACACTTGAATTTTCAACAAAAATGAATTTTTAATAAAGTAGTTCAACTTTCAACCAAAGGGTTGAATTTTCAATCGAAAAAGATGAATTTTTAACACAAATTGTAACCCATGTAAGGGAATTGCCAGGGAATTTTTGTATGTCTGGAAAAACCTGGAAATGTCGGGGATTTTTTTTTTTAAAGTCAGAGAATTTTTTTTAAGAGCGTGCTTACTTTTTTAAAAATTTAGTTAAAATATAAAATTAAATAATAATGATTCTTCGTTTGTAAAAGTACCTTTATACAACTGTATATAAGTATATTTTGTTGAAAATTAGTTTTTTTTTGGTTTGAATTAATTTTTGTCACTGACAAAATAACTATTCTTTTTTAAGTTGAAAATTGATCGTTTTCAGTTAAAATTCAAGTATCTGGTTGAAAACTTGTATATTTTATTGAAAATTCGTTCTTTTTGGTAGAAAATCATTCTTTTTGGTTGAAAATTTAACAGCTTATTTGCAATTTTCTTTTTTTCTTGACTGAAAAATCTGTCTTAGTTAAAAATTCGTCTTTTTTGGTTGAATTCAACCGTTTTTTATTGAAAATTAACATCTTTTTTAGTTGAAATATCATCTACTACATTTTTTTGTTCAGAATTCGTATTTTTTGGAATGAAAATTTAATTACTTGGTTTTACGGAAAATTTAAGTATTCCAGTTGAAATTATAACTATTTTGTTGAAAATTTTTTGGTTTTTTTTTTCATTAAAAGTTAATTATATTATAACTAAAAATGTAAATATTCCCGTTGAATGGTCCATTAGTTTAGTTAAAATTGTATCTATTTGTTTGAGCATTAAATTTTCTAGTTAAAAATATTACTATTTAGTTTTTGGTTGAAAATTAATCTAAGGCTGATAATTTATATTTTTTATTTAAAACTAAACTATTCCGGTTGAGGATTCATTATTTTAATTGAAAATTCATCATTTTTATTGAAAATGTAACTTTTTTTAAAACTGAAAATGTAACTATCTTCCAATTGAATATCCCATAATTTTAGTTGAAAATTTATCTCTTTTGTTGAAGATTAATTTTTTTTTATTGAAAATTTAACTGTTCAATGTTTGATTAACAATTTATCTTCTTTAGTTGAAAGTTCATGTGTTTTGTTGAAGATTTCGTTTTTTTTCGTAGATATTATTCTTTTTGGTTGATAATTCAAATATTCCAGTTAAAGATTCATCATTTTAGTGGGAAATTGATCTTCTTACTTGAAAATTCAACTTTTTTATTTGAACATTCATTATTTTAGTGGAAAATTCATCCCTTTTGTTAAAAAATTAATTTTTTTTTACTAAAAATTTAACTATTCTATTTTTTGTTGAAAATTCAACTTTTTTAGTCAAAAATCCACGTATTATTTTGAAAAATCGTCTTTTTATGAATAAAATTAATCTTGTTTGGAAAATCATATTTTTGTTGGAAATTCATCTTTTGGTAAAAAAACATTAACTTGGTTGAAACTTAACTCTTTTAATAACAATTCATTTTTTGTTTTGTTTGAAATTCATCTGTTGCAGTTAAGGATCGTAATTTTTAGTGGAAATTTACCACTTTGGTTTAAAATGTGCTTTCTTTTGTGAAAAATTAATCTTTTTAATTGAAAATTTAACTATTTAATGTTTGGTTAACAATTTATCTTCTTTAATTGAAAATACATGTATTTTATTGAAGATTTCATCTTTGTTGGTAGAAATTCATCTTTTCGGTTGATAATTCAAATATTCATTTTAGGTTAAAATTTATCTTCTTGCTTCAATATTCAACTATTTCAGTTAAACATTCATCATTTTAGTGGAAAATTCATCCCTTTTGTTGAAAATTAATTTTTTCAGCCATACTATTTTTGTTGAAACTTGAATCTTTTTAGTTCAAAATTCAACTATTTGGTTGCAAATTTTTATTTTAGTTAAAAATTCACGTATTTTGTTCCAATTCGAACTTTTGGGAATAAAATTAATCTTTCTGTTTTAAGAGTCATCTTTTTTGTTGAAAACTCGAGTTGTTCAGTTAATTAAGCATAAATTTAGTTGAAAATTCAACTGTTTGGTTAAAAATTCACGTCTTTTGTTGAAAAATCGTCCTTCTTGGAATAAAATTAATCTTTTTGTTTGAAGAATCATCTTTTTTGTTGAAAATTTAAGTTTTTCAGTTAAATAATTAAATTTAATTGAAAATTCAACTATTTGGTTAAAAATTTGTGTTAAAAATTAATGTATTTTGTTGAAAAATCGTCCTTATGGGAATAAAATTAATCTTTCTGTTTAAAGAATCATCTTCTTTGTTGAAAATTTAAGTTTTCTAGTTAAATAAGCATAAATTTAGTTGAAAATTCCACTATTTGGTTGCAAATTTTTATTTTTTATTTGAAAATTCACGTATTTTGTAAATCGCCCTTTTGAAAATAAAATTAATCTGCTTGTTTGAAGAATCATTTTTTTTGTTGAAAATTTAAGATTCTCAGTTAAATAAGCATAATTTTTACTGAAAATTCAACAATTTGGTTACAAGTGTGTGCTTTTTAGTTGAAAATTCATGTATTTTGTTGAAAAATCGTCCTTTTTGGAATAAAATTAATTTTCTTGTTTGAAGAATCATCTTTTTTGTTGGAAATTCAAGTTTTCCATTTAAATAAACATAAATTTAGGTAAATATTCAACTATTTGGTTGAAAATTTGTGTTGAAAATTCATGTATTTTGCTGAAAAATCTTCTTGTTTGAAGAGTCATTTTTTTGTTGAAAATAAAACAACTTGGTTAAAACATTAACTCTTCTTAAAAATTCATCTTTTTTGTTTGAAATTTATGTATTCCAATTGAAGATCGTCGTTTTGATGTGAAAATTTATCACTTTGGTTTAAAATGTGTTTTCTTTTGTGGAAAATTACTTTTTTTGACTGAAGATTTAACTATTTCATTTTTGGTTGAAAAGTTATCTTTTTCAGTTCAAAATTCAACTGTTTGGTCTTTTTGATAAAAAATTATTCTTTTTGGTTGAAGATTCAACTATTTGGTAAAAATTTCTTCCATGTTGCTAAAAATGCAGTATTTTTACTTAAAAGGAATATGAAGCGTTTTAAATTGAATTTAATATAGTACCAACATTACTTTTACTTAAATATGTATTGAATTTCAAATATAAGAAGATGAAGTATAAATTTGTTGGGATTATTATCCAAATTCAGGAACTTAAGAGACAAATTAAACAAATGATTAGTTATGTTTTTGTATTATTAAATATTTAATTCATCGATGGGAGTAATATATTGAAGAATTGCTTGTAATATAATAATTTGTCAAAGCTTTCTTAATTAAATTTAATTAAAATTGTTTTAAAAAATAAAAAATATTTGAATTGGTTCGTACTATGAAAAAATATACCAGGAAAAAACTTGAGATCCCTGGAAAAACCCTGGAAATTTCCAGAGAATTTTTTTCCAAGATTTGAGTAGACACCCTGTTGTACTAAAAATGGCTAGTAAATTAGTTTGCGAGCAGTTGAATGTATCTAAATTTAATAGAATTGACTGGCTTTTTTAAAAGTTGACCTAGAAAACCTAAAAGGGCATAGAATTCTGAAACCGGACTTTTGTAGCAACCCTGTAAACATTTAAACCTAAGTCACCTAAAATTCAAAAGTTGTAGTACTAAGCAGTTCAAATTAGGTCTTCTGTCTCTCATAGTTTACAAAGATCCTGAAGTGAAACGTCCTGTGGAAGAAGCAGTTGCTGATCTTTTAAATCGCTCTCTTTCGATAGATGTTCCTCAACCATCGGTTTCCGTGAGTTCTGGAGAGGAATATGAAGTTATTGGCGTCTCAAATGCATCAGTGCTTCTTGCACCAAGACCTCCTTGCCCTAGAGGTAATTTAGATTTCATCGATAATCTTGATTGTTAATCAAATTTTCAATCTTAGGGAGTAATGATTTCTTATTTGTGTTAAGGAGCCCCATTGTCGCAAGAGCAATGGGATAAGTACAAAGATTCTATGGGGCGAATAACGAATCCCGAAGCAGTAAAGGAAATTATTTTCAGAGGGGTTAGTATCAAACTCAATAAGATCATAAATAAAATAAAAATTTTACAAATGAATTATCCTTTCAGGGAATTTCGCCATCCTTGCGATATGAAGTTTGGAAGTTCCTGCTGAATTACTACCCCTGGGATTCGACGAGTATAGATAGACTGGAGTTGAAAAAAAAGAAGACTGACGAATATTTTATTATGAAACTCCAGTGGCGATCCATGACTCCTAATCAGGAAAATAACTTTTCTAGTTATCGCGATCGTAAAAGTTTGATAGGTTCGTTTCTGCTTTTTTAAGAATATTTAAGAGTTTGGTGTCGAAATGATGACTTTTTTATTAATAATAATGGTTTTGTATTCTAGAGAAAGACGTAAACAGAACTGACAGAACTCACGCATATTATTCTGGTGATAATAATCCTCATTTAGCACAGTTGTACGATATTTTGATGACCTATGTGATGTACAATTTTGACTTAGGATACGTTCAAGGCATGAGCGATCTGCTCAGCCCGATTTTATGTCTCATGGATAACGAAGTTGATGCCTTTTGGTGTTTCGTGGGATTCATGGATAAAGTCGTAAGACATTATTTGATATTTACGCTTGATTGTAAGGAGTCGTTCTAAAATTACGTCACGCTACTTTTCCT
>JAUELO010000030.1:1444654-1458092 GCA_032357855.1 Amphibolips quercusostensackenii | reverse complement strand
AACACCCTCGGGCGCCAAAAGAATTACAATATTTCATTCTCACGCCCGATCCCTCGACAGAGCGTATTGGTAGGCCTAATTGCATTTAACTCATTATCAGTGCGATCCTCTGCACTCTGCGCAGAGACACCAGCTACCGCCGCGCCGGTTCCTTCTCTCCTGATCCTTCTTATCCCTTCTTATGTGTTTATCCCAAATTATCTCGGGGAATTTCCGAACACCTTTAGACATCTCTTTTAAACGGTTGATTTATTGGGTTTTTAAAAAGCCATACCAATTGTTGATATGACATGACAATTTTTCACTTTACATGATTTTTACTACAAAAAATGGATAAGTTGGAACTTATTTTTTCTGTGGTTTGGAAACTTATAGAAATTAGAATTTAAACGTATCTTTTGATATTTAGATATCGTAAACTTGTAGATTCTAGGAGAAAGTCTTTATATCTTTATTGCATATAATTTATGGAATTAAAACTCTTATTAGTTTTTTTAAGTTACAAAGATAGGGATGATGAAAAATAGAGTTACTGAAAAAGAAGTGTTTGGTATTTTAAATTTGCATGTTTTGTATTTGTGATTTAGTACTTGAAAATTTGAAATATTGTTGGTTTTTCGTAGGATTTGATCCTTCCAAGCTTCATATAAAGTTCCAAAGGATTGAAGTATCCTAAAATACATATTCATTAAGGCGACTAGATTAAGGATCACATTTTTTTAAGCATTCTTATTTTATAAAAAATCCAAAATCTACTCAAACTGAGAAAAATTACAACATTTTTAAGAATATTCCTCGATTTTTAATTTTAGACAATATTAAAACTATAGTAGTTCTCATATCACACAAAAAAACTTTGATCATTATAAAGCTTTCGATGTCTAAAATTATTATCTTTCAACAGACCCTAGTAATCATTGACCTTTCGTATACCTGAATCCAAACCGGAACGTCGCAAAGGACGACGTTTGAAAATTAGATATACGTTAAAATTACAGTTTTTAAGAATTGATGTCCACTTTTATATCGAAACTGTTCTCGATAATGAGTTGAGATGAGAGTTGATTCAGGCTCGGTGAGTGCGAGAGGGGTGTTGTCGCTATTTAGGCAGATTTTTTAAAGGCTCACATCGCGCCTTCTCTCATAACCGTCTTGAAAAATCCATTGGCCGAACCGCCGTTACAGAGTGAGAAAGAAAGAATGATAAAACAAGAGATGTAGAGTAAAAGAAGGAAGATAGTGAAGGAGCGAGAGAGGAAAGAAATTGCCGAGGGTATACATAAGAACCGCATTTTTCTCTTCAAAATTAGGCGCTCATTAAACCGCCAGAGGCTTTTTAGTTATTTTTTTAGAGAAGATGAAGGAGGGGGTTGAGGAAGAAGATCGCTCTGGTATATTGTGGCGCCTTACAGCGGGCAGGTCGGACACTAAACGCGTCATTAAATGTGTTCGGCCCACGGGTGGACCCACGGATAATTTTGGACATTAAAATTTTGTCGAGTCTTAAATGCGCGCTACCCCGAAATCACGCGAACGTGAGCAAATCAGGTTACTTGCCGCCTCAATGTGGCGACATATACTTAAAAAAAGCCGAAAAAATTCTCATTTTTCCTTAATGTTATCGCCAGTTACAAATAAGCACTGATTGTTAATTCAATGGCCTCATCAAATGTTGCACTAATAAGCTATTCGAGTAATCGTTAATTACTTCTGCGAGTTCTAATTAATTTAAAGTGAAAGGAGTTACTGATCTCTAATGTAATTAGTTATCTCAGGTAAGTCATTACTGGCAATTAGTCTTCTGATTAGAAAAAAGTATCTTTCGCAATTCTCAAGGTCGGAAATGTAGATGAGAGTATAGCAACATTTTTTAAATGAAATTTAAGCGTCGGAAGTATCGTGGCCAATTTAGAAAGAGATGCTGAATATACCTTCGGGGATCAAATAACGCGTTCTCGTTTTCATCGGAATTCTCTTCTGAGACCACAATAGTTTGTTGACACGACGGAATTATGGGGTCTTTTTAAGATCCGACCTCAAGTCCATTGTGTGCCACAATACCTCTCTTTGTACAAAATTGTCCGCATCAATGACATCGGCAAAACATTCTCGTATTCAGTGTAAATTTTGTGAATATTTCCTTTATCCTTTATCCTGAGATGCTTGTCGAATGTATTATGCTTCAATGAATTTCCATAATCACGGATCGACACAGTTTTTCGATGTGTAATTTACAATTTTGCGTAACTTTCGTATTCCAAATTTAAATCACCATCTACTCAAGTGAGGGATGGATCTGCAATTTTGAGAATACACGATCTGAAAAGGTAGTTTTTAAATGAGCTCAAAAACCTCACAATGTATCAAGCGCTTTCGACATTATAATCATAAATGCAAAGTTGAGCATAAGACCTGCAGCGTTTTTCGTTCTAACGGATCGTAAAATTGGTCCAGGCACTCACTGGGTCATTCTTCACTTTTTTCATCGGATATAAGATTTCAGAGTTCAAAGTTCAAAGAAAGAAGTCTTTGGTAATCATTTTGAGATGTCTTTATTCAGTATTTTGTGAGTGTCTTCCTTTAAGTTGATATTTTTACTAAGATAAATTCCTTAGTTAATTGTTGCACAGATTGATCTTGTAAGATTTGATCGATGAAAGATGAAAAAACAGTGACGATACTGAGGTACCGACAATTGTCCTGATTATCCAGAATCAGAAAACCAGGAACTGTTTAACATACGGTAATGGTCGATTCGTCCATTTTGCTTCTCTTTCTGTCTTACAAGTGTGATCGAATGACATCTTCCTGTTGCGGGTTTGTGCTTCAGTCGATAAGAGTTGGCATATTGCCAGGGAAAACTTACACCCAGAATACTGAAAGGTGTGCGTGTAAGTACGAGAAACGTCAAGAAGACGTGCTTCGATCGAGCTCTTCGAGATACCGAATTCCCTTCCTCCGTTTCCACGCTCGTTTAGATTATATCAGAGTCTTTCAAACATCGCTGTCGCGGTTTCCGAGTGTGAATCTTCAACACAAAAATCCGACTATGAAATTCCAGATGCATCTGTCTTTAGGATCTACAATCCTAGGTCCTAGGAACTAGAAAAAGCAAAAGAAAGTCTTTAGACTGTAAAAAAATTTAAAGGAAGTGGTTAATAATTGTGAATATTTATAGAGAGATGATTAGTCACGTTTGTTAAGAGGACTTAATTGGTGGTAGGTAACTAGGAGTATGAAATATGGACATGTCCTTAAGGCACGATGACTAGCAGTTCATTCATAACTGGTAATGTACTATTAGTTATATCCTTTTAATTTTAACTGCAGGTATTTCTTTAGAAAAATGTCAAGTTGAAAACGGCTGATTTTTTGTATAAGGGAGAAGGTTACTTGGAAAAGTAGATCAAGGATTTTTTCCAGAAGTACAGACTCCTGATTACTTAATGACTCGAAAGAAAGTGGGTTTCTTGAAACAAAGACTCTTACGTTAATTGGCTGTGGGAGGCTCAGGTGACGTCATTGGTAAACCTACCACAAGTTTACGGATGTAATTAAAAGTACCTGATCTTTGGTACGAAAGGACTCATCCTTCAGGCTTTCTAATCTGACCTTTTTCTCGCGTGGGTTATAATTATTAAATATGTTGGGAAAACGTAGATGAGTGTCTGATTAAAATCAGAGATTGGTAGAGAACCAGGGACAACTGAGGATCATTAGGTTTACTGAATGGGACAACTGCAAAGGCTGAAGAGAGTGCATTTCTATTATTAGAATGTACTATTTGTCTTTTATATATGCTTCTGTGTTTGAAAATACAATGATATATTATTATATGAAATGTACAATTTGTGATGGAAGATGCTGCAACTTCCTGATAGAAGTTTTATACTCAGAAGTATGGGCGTTTTCCTTCGGCAAAGCTAAAGAAAATGTAACTGATATTTTCAGAGTCGAATTGAAATAGAGATTTATCTTGGGGCGGATCGAATTTACTTTCTATGGATGAATCGGCTCCGTGCCTTCTTGAGTTGACCTAGCCTTCTTCGCTTTTGTCTGGGCGTGGCTTTTGACTAAGCTTTTGTGCTTCACAAAATCTTAAAAGTGAAAATTGCACTCTCTTATTTCTTATTGTCAAAAGAAAGCTGATTCATGGCAGTATGAAATTCAGGTTACACGTTGTAATCAGCCGTAGATTTTGGTTAAACAACACCCCAGCGGATGATGAATAGAAGGCAATTCAAGACTAACCTTAAAACTATGAAAATTTAAACCGATGATAATTTCAAGGAGGAAATATTTCTTGTCCTTCTGAAAATAAATTTTCGTTTAAGTGTAAAGTACACCGGAAATAAGAGCACGTAAGATTGTGAATGGGAATGAAAGAGACCCTACTATATTCTCATTTTCCTAACATCGACATCATTTCGTTTCCCGTTACCCCATAACAGAGGGAAAGGCATGGTAAACGTGTTATATTATGGCCGACCACCTCTTCTATCCAATGAAATTTTTTGTAACAAACCATTTTACCGACTTTTAGATTGCGCGTGGGAAAAATATTGGAATTTCGTATCTGTAAATTGACAATAACTATACAAAAGTAGCATGGAAATCAATCTGATCTACAAGAAAAAAAACGAACTAACAGCAAAACTAAACAAACTCTTATCGACAGTTAATAAGTTAAAGTAGAAAGTATTGCTACTGAGTGTAAAACGCGAGGCAGATAAATAATGCTGGAATAAATTTATAACTCATAAAGAAGTAATTGTTTAAGTAAACTTGATTAACGATGTCAGAAACATTTGTAAGAGAAGTTAATTGTCTGACGCAAGGAATGAATCAAATTTACATTTCATGATTGAATTTTAATCTTGACACATGTTTAGCAGCTCTTGACAAAGACTTAGTAGTCAACAGAGGATTTTTCCTGCATTCGCGATCAACGTTGATTAATAAATATGGATTTTGCCAATCTTAGGAGGGAGCATTTTACACGAGTTGAAAATAAATGCGACAGCGAATGTCAGACTTTTCAGCGTTTTATCTTTATGCTAAGTATTTTTTATGACTTCTATGTTATGCCTAGTATGTATTTCCGACGGCAAAATAGACACTCGCGTGTATCTATCTACGGCATCGTGCCGACCTGCAGACATTTATTATCAGTGTCCGCATGAAGGAAGGTGAAAGGTTCAGCGATCGAGGACTGTGTTCACTGGAAATCCATTACATCAATTAACTGGACACTGAAAATTGCAGTTGCAGTACAGACAGGAATCGTATTTTATCGAAATAACGAAATCAGTCCCATAGGAGGTGATGATTAAGATTTTTTTTTAATCTATCATTGAATTTAAACAGTGTTAGATAAACAATTGTGATTATAAGGTACCTGTTCATCTACTTAATGTACCATCGCAAATTGCATGTTTCCTAAAGCTATGTTTTGCGATTGCAAGTTTATTAGTTATGTGTTTCAATCTAAAAGTTAATTGATCCAGACTTTTGACTTTTCTTATTATTGTTCATTTTTTGAAATGGTTCTAATTACAAGAATAAGGTACGTTAATTATTGTCTATAAATTAACAAAAACTATTTTGATATGAAGAAATAGTCTTATCCATTAATTTATACTAAATGAGGTGATTAACAAATCAGGAAAGGTGAGATAAATTATTGTTAATAAAAGAGGTTAAGAAATCAGAAATCACAGTCAGTCCCTATTCTCCTCTTTCTTCCATTTTCCCCTTTTTCTGAGGCTGTTATTTTTTTCAAACAGAAACCTATGATATTCAAAAATGCGCGCCACAGTCCATAATTACGCAGCTATGAGCTTTAGGGCGGTTTGAAAATATCTATTTTTTTAGATCGAGATGATTTCATATAAAAAGTTGCATTTTTGTGTATATAAAACACTCCACTACTAAATTTTTGTTTATCAACATCGACGTGTCCAAATGACACAGTTCCGTCTCGGGGTGACCGAATGAAAAGATTCCACCTCGGGACGACCAAATGAAAATGTTTCATCTCAGAACGACCGTATGAAAATGTGCTAGTAGGTTTTGCTACTCTTTAGTATCATCAAAATTAAACTTTTTTGTGCAATATCAAATCAGGAATATTATCTGCAAATTAAAAATCGAGAGCAATATTTTTTAAATATTTTATTAATTAATATTTATAGGAAGAAGTTGCATTAGAGCCTTGTTAAGTTATGTATGACTGTTTTATATGAAGTGCGAATTGACAAGTCAGTCTACTGCAATTAGTTAAGAGAATTTTAAATGTATACAAGTTTTCAACAGAATTTTGAAGGAAATATTCTATAACTTGCCAAAGGAATAACTGTATAAGGCAATATTTTTGAGAATATGATAGGATGTCGGTTAATTATAACAGTCAAGTAAAATATAACCTATATACATATTGGAATTGAAGGTTACTTGAGGATATTTTAATTAAGTTTATATTTTTAAATTTACCTTTTAAACTTCTTTTAACTGAAATAAATTTATTAAATATTTTCGATTTTAAATTATACTTTTTCGTCTGAAGATTAGAGGTTATTTTGTAAAATATTAGTGAACGATACAGATGGATTGTCGACTTCTTTCGGGTCTGAAATACAAACTTTTCTTAAATTTTCTTCTGTTTAAGTTTTAAAAAAGACGTTATAATGTTTGTATATCATAGGTACAAAAATTAAGAAGTGGATATAATTTTACATAAAATTTTGTATTTACAAAGGTTTATTTTATATTAAAATGTTTTTTCGAGAAAAGAACAGCGAAACTCTTCATTCTTGTAAAATTATTTGACATTATATAACTTAGTATGCCAGCAAGTATTTCCTTTGAACATTATAAAAAAAAAGATTTAGCCTATATTAATGACGGTGCTAATAATTTTTATAATAAGAACTTCCTAAATCCTCCTATTATCGCCTGCTGCCACAGCTAACCTTGCGTAAATACGCGCGCATGCGCTAGCGAGATAGCACTCTGTCATTCGGAAAAAATGGCTGGAAATTGAATTATCCGTATTTTTGTTGTGGTATTTCTCAATTTTCCGTTTTTAAAAAAATTACAATAATATTATGTTTTGAAACATTAGAAATCAATTAAAAATATGCACACTTTATTCCAAACATTTCAAAAATCGACTTAGCACCTTTTCATTAGTTCGCCCCGAGATGGAACCTTTTTATTTGGTCTCCCCGAGATGGAACCTTTTCATTGGGACACGTCGACATTAAAGTCTAGTGTAAAGGTCATAAATGTAAAAAATGAGTTTTTTTCATTTTCCATTCAAATTTTAAACGGTATTGGACAAAATTTCCTAAAAAAGTTTAATATCTGGAAAAATGACACCTTTTCTATTGTTTGACTTTTTTCGTATAACCAAGCGTTTTGGAGAAAAGTGAAACACAAAGTAAAAAAAATGGATCGAATTTCGAGTTTAACGTTTTTCTTTAATATTATTAAGGCAAAAAAGACTCCAGAAAATATAGAAGCCACTTTTAAAAGACTATATTTTCTTATTCTACCATATATTTTCTTAAGTCTTCTTCATCATTCGATCATCGATCATCATCATTTCGATCTAAAACAATTGCTATTTTCCACCTGCTCTATGAGAATGTATGATTTTTAATTAGAGAAATTCAAAAACCACAAAAATACAAATATTCCATTTAATTAATTGTGACCCCAAAGCCCCAACACATATAGTATCCCAACATCCCATATACATCCCAACGATGTATTTTTCATCTCAGGTATGTAAAATATTCCGGAAAAGAAAAGTTTTTATCTAAGTAAATCTGGTAGAAAAGTCCGACTTTTTATTTTTGATTTTACACCTCTTTATATTTATTTTTACACAATCGGCAAGGTCCGGTGTACTGGGGAAAAATATTTTTCATTTTTTTTTTGGCTTTTTAAAGATTTGTATTTCTAGCCATTCTGAATATAATTATTTAGGGCATGCGTGATGTCATACATTTTTATGTCGATGAAAAAACTCGATAGACTATAAAATTATTTTCTTTAAAATCATTTCTTTAATGCTTTTAAAAGTTTCAAAAATATTTCATTCAATCAATGCATCAATAGTAGTAGAAGGATAGATGCGATAACAGAAAAGTATTATTCGCCGACCTCAAAAGAATAATTTTAAAAACTTTCCTTCAAGCTTTTAAAATTTTTGACAATACTTGATATAAATAATCTAGCAATACTTTCGTTCTTCTAATCAAAAAATAGAAAAATTAAAATCTGACTTGATTGAATCAACAGTGTCGTGAAAGAGGAAACAAAATGTCTCACACTTAATTAATTGAGATTGTGGTTTCTTATAATAGTGTTGCATTTAAAAATTTTAGTTTATTGCTGGTATTATTATATTATATTAAATCTGGTATTTTTAAAAGAAAAAAAAAAAGATTTTTTTTGCGAAGAAACATCGCTCTATTTTGCTTTGAACTGCTGAACCTTTCAGAAATTTTTTATTAATTACGATAGAAAATCTATCGAAAATTGTGGTTCATGCGGGGGGTATCAACTCCTGAAAATATTTTGTGTAGGCAAAATAGTAACGTATATAAGTAAAAAAATTATTTTCAAGCTTAACCTTGCATTATATCAATAAGCTATTTTCTTCGCGTATCATAATTCGTTATACTATCAATCAGCAATTTCAAGCGATGTGTGTAAATATAGTCCTGGACTTCTCAGCGTGAAATAATTGCAGGAAGGATCGATGATTAAACTATTTGAGGTTACGTTATAATTATTGGAAGATCTGTGGAAGTAGAAATTCCGCTTACCCTTGTTCAAGCAGGGAATTATCTATTTTCTCGTAAGGACGAAAAAGAGGATGATCAAGGAGGAAAATGAGGATGCGAAAAGAGAGGGGAATCTCAGATTCTCGTAGTCCCGCATCGCGCATCGGCTCATTAATCTCCTGAAGTAATTGCCTGCGAGTGTGGTAAGCTTCTTCTTTGCTTTTTCTTCCGTGCTTTTTCTTCCTTGCTTTTTCTTTCTCTTCTTCCTATCCCTCTTCTTCTTCCTAGGCGGAAAAATTATATATATTTTATACATAGTGGAAAAAATTATATATAATATTTCTCACTATGTATAATTTTTCCGCCTGGGTTCCTTTTCTTCTTCCTTTTCTTTTTTCTGTTCTTCTGCTCCTCTTTTCTTCTATTTCTTCTTTTGGGTTTTCTTATCATTTTCCATCTACTTCTGCTCCTTTTTCTTCTTTAGTTTTTCCTTCTTCATCTTTTTAAACTTTCTTCTTCTTCGTATTCTTCTGCGTAAAGATGAAAAAGAAGAAGAAAAAAACCTACGCAGCGAGGAAGATTGCTGGTATCTGTTCGTCGCCCGCAGTGCCGATTGATTCTTGGAAACGAACGAATAGTATCGTTCGAAGAGTGCGCATAATGAAGCAAGAACGCAGCCATCTCGTCAGCGAGATGATCCATGGAAATTAAAGTCGCCCTTATTGACATCTCGTGTCAGAGAATCAGACGTGACACTGCGATTTCAAATCATGCTGATAGCATCCAGTTAAAAGTAACATTCACTCGGAATGGCAAGAACAGTTATTGTACTGGCCTACAAAAAGAACCTTCAATAGAAAATTTAACAGTTACGCATATTCTTGCAACACGTATCAAAATCCTTCACTAGAATCAGGGTTGCCGCTGACCGGGAAAACCCGGAATTAGCCTGGAATTTTGAGCACTGGAAAAAAGCCGGAAAATAGTTGGGAAGTTTTTTGAAACCCGGGGATTTCTCAGATTGAATTTTACTTTTGTAATCAATATCGTCTCGCTTTTTGAAAAAAATGTGTTTGGAATTCTGTTCAGTGTTACTAACCATCTTCGTTAAAACATCAAAGATAATTTTATTAGATATTTAATATAATAATTACATAGTTAACCTAAATTCTTGGGAAAAATGAAACTTTTTACCGGGAAAATTGGAACTTAACCTAGAATTCTTTTAAGTTTAAATGGTCATCCTTTAGATTAGATGGCTCTGCACAACTTCTCTCACAAGCTCCAAGCAAGTAAAGTGACAAATTATAGATAACGAGATAAATATTAAATTTAAGTAACTTAATTGGAATTAAAGCTTGATAATCAATTCTAAAATACATATTATGCTATTGGGAGAAAAATTATTGGAAGACTATAATACATATAAGTAATCTTGATCTTACCAAATCGAAAGGTATATCTTAAATGTCGTTATTTCTTAATTACTCGATCCCTACCATGATTCCCCGCCATCGTAAATTAATTATGAGCTTGCACATTATTTGGTTGGCTACGTGGTCTCATATCCTCTCTTCTCGGCTTCCCTTTCATTATTTCTTTTATTTCACGGTCGCGCTAGTTATCATTAATTATACTGAGCGAAGCAAGGAACCCAACTTATGAAAGCGACTACAACTTGTCGAGAAGTGTCACTGACTATAGACTCATTTTCACTTTATTAAAGTGTCCATTTTAAAAGTGTACATTTCAATGTGACCATTTTAATGTGACCATTTGAATGTCAGAATTTTAATGTAGCCAATTTAGTGTCACGATTTTAATTTTATCATCCTAATATCACAATTTTATTGCGCCACTTCAATATGGTGTCTGTCTGTCGTTTCATTTATTAGAAAGGGCGAGTCATCGTCGAACAAGTAACGTTTGGTTAATTAATCGTAAAAATGAAATTTTAATTTAAAAATTGAAAATTTATATGGAGAAAAAATCAAACAAATTGTATACTCTTTTAAGACTCTATTTTAAAATATGGTAATTTTGATAAGAAATAATAAAATGATGATTAGCGAAAATTCCAAGTTGACTCACGCGTCAAAATAATGGTAATTCGATTTTTAGAAGAAAAATAATCATTTCCAAGCTAAAAGAAATATTCTAACTTTATTTATGAAGTTAGAATTTCTTAACTTTGTTCCTCAAAATAATTAAGAAACTCAATTTTCATATTTTGCATTTATAGATTGCATTATATTATTATATCAAATTATGCATATTGAAGTTCTTGAGATAGTAGCGTCTTCTATACTCCCAGAATCACTCAAATAAGTTATACTACTATATATATTAAATTGTCAACATCATATTTCTCAATAGGAGGGAATTTAAAAAAAATCTCTATTCTTCACAATGTAAAACTTCCCTCTTTTGAATTTTTGAAATGAATTTAATGTGACTTGGTATAGGGGATTTTCTAACAAAATTATAATTCTGAGTTTAGAAGGAGAATAAATTGGTGAAATGTAAACAAAAGCCCTATAAAGAATTATAATTTTGTCTCCGAACAGATAATCTTTGACATGAAACGGGAAATTTTGGAAATTAATCTTAATTCTGATTTCTAAAAAGGGATCTTACAAAAAATCAATTTTCCATGTCTGAATTTTTCAAATTTTGAAAATTCATTGTTCCCAAATCAGAATTTGTTTGCATTTAAAAATTCTTTTTTTTCTATAAATAAACATTTGCCAGAATTTAAAACTTTTCGCTTCCAAATTTTATAAAAAGGGAATTTCAATAATTTCGAATCACAACAGAAAATGTTGTAAATATATATATATAGTTCTGACTTGCAACAGTAAATTTTGGGAAATAAATGTAATTGTGACTTGTAACAGGGGATTTCCGCAAAGAATTATGTTTTTCACTTTGGAATAGGGCATTTTCGTAAAGAATTATAATTTAGTCTTTCGAACAATGAATTTTTATAAAGAATGGTTATTTGACTTGTAACAGGGAAATTTTTATATAGAATAGGAGTTTTGGAATATACTTTTTTAACAAAATTCTGTATTCCACATTAGAATTGTAATTCTTATGAGAAAAAATGATCTAATGTCTCAACACAGAATTATAATTCTTTTCCAAAATTCTCTGTTCCAAATCAGAAATCTTTGTATTTTTTAAAAAAATTTTAGAAATCGTTTGAAAGCCTTGAAATCTCTTGAACTCTTTCATGTTAACCGTGAAAAATGAACAATTGTCCGGGAGAAAATCGAGAATTTAAGATCATGCGTTGGGTGAACACCCTGATTGTTCCTGGGGATATCTCAGGGGAATTTGTATATCTAGTTAAATTAGTCGA
Source organism: Amphibolips quercusostensackenii (assembly GCA_032357855.1). NCBI lineage: Eukaryota > Metazoa > Arthropoda > Insecta > Hymenoptera > Cynipidae > Amphibolips > Amphibolips quercusostensackenii. The sequence continues at coordinate 1,445,933 of JAUELO010000030.1, read as the reverse complement.
TAAGATTAAATTTAATCATTTTACCATTTTCATTGGTCGTATTCGTAATTTTTAAGGTGCGCATTTATGTGGAAGTAACGGTACCTTTTTCTTGATAAGAAGGTAGGGACAATGAGAGGTTATGTTTACATGAAGTGACCGGGCAATGTCTTGTTCATCCAAGGTCGATCAGCTGATCGCGAGGCTTGGTACGACTTCGTTCGCCCGGGGGCGGAATCGTGGTTACCTAACCTACTTCGCGGCCTTCTATAACGTTTTAATACAAAGTTCTTTACGATCTGGCGCTGAGCGCGTGCGTATGGAATTCTGGCCCTGGAACACAAGAGATCTGAGGCGAGAAGTTAGCCCCCTTGCTGTTCTGGGCCTTGGCGCTCGCATAAATCCCGGCCCTCACATAAATTGCGATACGGTAGCATTAAAGTGAAAATAATGTATGAAATTTGCCTTTTGATCATTTTGTCGGCCGGGGGCGCACAGCTTCCGATCTGCCTTTCTTCACGGCCCCTGGGTCTTATACGAGGTGCTTGCCTACGTACGCGTTTACGTACGAACGTGTGTTTATATACAGGGTGGTCCCTTTCGTATTTCAACTTTCGCCAGTTTTAAATTTCAACCAGGTGTGAATAAATTGCCAAAAACTCTTTAAAAAATGTATTTCTTATTTACGATGCAAAGTTTTGTTACAATAGGGGAAAGAGACTACACAGAAAAAACTGAGGTTTCTTCCAGAAACAATTTTTGGTTCCCAAAGAGCTGCAACAAAAAGGGACCCCTTTTGCTAAAAAGGATCCAAAAATGATGAGTTTGTTTTAAAGGAGACTCCAGTTGGACCTTGAATGGAACCCACTTCGACATTTTATCTAGATAATAGCACAACTCTGACGGACATAATTTAATAAAGAGGATTTAAGTACAAAATTTTATTGCAATTACAATAGATATAATGAATGCATAAATATCATTTGCAGGTTATGTAGTAAACTTGTAAACATAAAAGCGTATTGATATACCATATAGTTTGCTTCAGAAAAAATTTTTGTGAATCCCTAACTTACCAAATAGTGAGCCACTTAGGTATTGTTCATATACTACCTTATGCGTTTTTCTTTTGTTTGTATCGTTGTATCATTTAAACTTCAAGAAATTTTATTCTTATCTTTATTTAAGCAAAACTAAAACGCGTAACGTAGTTATAAACGATCCCTCAAGGTTATGATCATATTCAAAGCTGTATAAAAAGTGATTGTTGGAATGGACAGAGATAAAATGCGTTTATCTA
>JAUELO010000030.1:1318765-1328874 GCA_032357855.1 Amphibolips quercusostensackenii | reverse complement strand
TCTTTACTCATTCCTCCTTTTCTTTTCTTTCCTTTATATATGGCTTCTTCAACACATATTCCATCTCACTCTCGCAAGTGATAATACTGTCACCAGAGTGTTGCACTTCATTCTCAAAAGCCTTCTTAACTCCATTCAGTCTGAAAGAAAAGCTTATTCAGATGATTCAAGATATTTTAATTTAGCTCATCAAACATTCGAAATTCAAACAAGTGAAATGTATATTTATTCGCAGAATTTTTTTAAACTATGTACTTTTTATATGTATATGTGGTTTATTTCGTATCAAGAATTTATTTCTGATTTAGTATATCTGTCTTTGAAGTAACAAAAAAAATTTTCTTTTTGTTGTAGGTGAGTTGTGACCCGACAAGCAAAAGTTCCGCTGGAGGCACTTTAATTTGTCCCTTCGTGAGTTTATTTTTTAAATTCTTATTCCAAGTCTCCAAAGCTTGATAAATAACTCACCAAGGCTATAAACAAGCTACAATAAGTATTGAGCAGCAGGGATTGAAAATTACACCAAATTATATTTACGAATCTTTAAAACCATAAGATTGTATGGGCAGATAAATAATTCTCTACAATGTAGTATCTTATGATAATTTCTCACTGATCGGCAGTTTAATCTCGAATACATTTTACATTGTAAGCAAGTGGCTAACCATGATACCATGGGCAATGTGCAGGTCGTTGATGTAGCTGCAAAAGTAGGGAGAGAAGGTTTTACAAAACGGTAGCATCAGCCTGCGGCATCACCAAGAAGGGCACCACATTATTTATCGCGATATCAACCTATATTTTACACAAGGTCCGAGCTACCACCAACCCCTTTCTGTTTATTTATATATTTCTCACTTCTTACAAAAAATTTTAGTTTTGTATATTTGGCTCTAATCTTATCTCTGTATATATAGGTATTTATAATCTTTAGAGAGACTCTGAGTTGTAACAAAAACGAGAAGTTTATCATTGCGATTTTAGTACACAATAGATTACAAAATTTTTAAAGAATTTAAAAATAGTGCAAGAGACAATATGAGGTTTCAAATAATTTTGTGAGATTTTATATAAGTTTATTGATTTTGATGAATTTTCACAGGAGTTTAATGGATTTCATTCTGTTTAATATTATTATTATTTCAAGAACTTCATGAAATTTCAAATTTCACTGAATTTAGAGAGATAGGGTAGAATTCTAATGGAATTCAGAGGATTACAAGAATTCTCAGGAATTCATGGGATTTCGAAGAATTGCAGTGAATTGAAAGAATCCCAAGATAATTCGTGGAATTTCAAAAAATTTTAGGGAGTTTTAAGAATCACAAGGGAATTAATATGGTTTTAAGTAATTATAGGGGATTGATTTAAAGGATTGGAAGGGAATTCATATAAGCTTTCAAAGAACTGGCGAGGATTTCAAGGATTACAAGGGGATTCATGGGATTTGAAGAATTGCAGGAGATTTCAGAAAGTTTCACAAAATTCCATAGGATTTTAAGGATCACAAGGAATTTTAGGAGATTTCAAAGATTTCATAGAATTGTATGGATCAGAGAGAATGCGCGGTATTTCAAAGAATATTTCCAAATGACATTAAGGATTAGACAAATGCATGGGAATTTAAGGGTTAAAAAGGTATTTATGTGAATTTAAAAATTTGCACGGGATTTAAAGGATTGAAAAGGAAACCATGTAGGATTTCTAGGATTAAAAGCTAATTCATGAGATTAAAAAATTTCCGGGGATTTCAAGGAATTTTAAAAGTAAATCCATTTGATTTCGAAGAATTGCAGGGATTTTAATGGAAATAATGGGATGCCAGGAGCTTCAAAAGTAAATTCGTTGTAGTTTGAAGAATTGCAGGAGATTTTAAAAATTACATAGAAAGAAGTGGAATATTTTAGGGATTTTAAGGAGATTTTAAAATCATTTAAATATATTTCAAATATTTCACAGCAATTGCAAAAGATCCAGAGGGGATTTAGAGGAATTTCGAAAATATTAAAATAACACAGGAATTTGATGCGATTAAAGGCATTTCATGTGATGCCATGATAGAAAACTACCATATTTCAAGAGCGATTAATCCTTGAGCCAAAATATTTTCTGTCGAAAGTACAAGCAGCAATTTCAATACAAATTTATCGATAAATCAAATATTTATGAGACAAGATATGAAATTGGAATCATCGAAAGGCAATTGCGACTTGTCTGAACTTCCGGTCTAATTACTACAAATATAAGACACCTGCCTCCTAAGTATAGGGTTTCATCGACTGAATGTGGGGCAAAAGAAAATGAACAAAAAGGATATAGGAAAAGGAAATACACCCAAGAATTAGTTCCCTGGGCTCAGCAATTTCGGAAGCACTGTTTGACAAGATCAAAACATGTATTTAAATGTAGAGAGAAAATAATTTGTATCTTCATGACCTGCATTTTAGAAAATATCTTAAAGGTATCCTCAAGGATTGAAGTATTTTTTGCCTTAAAAAAGGTACTGTCGGGATAAAAGTATGCACCGGGCACGAGACTAAACCTGCACACCTGAGGTTTCATGTACGTCTCTCGCCTCCTTTTCTGACTTTCTGCTGTTGTATCCGCGTACACGTATGAATGACCGCCTCTTCGAATGTATTACGATGTATGTATTAGCATAATTATTGGTTGTTCGCTATCAGTGCCGGCGGGCTGGCGTTCACCAATTTATGATTTCATCGCCGTATAACGACGCATGCGCCAAACCCTGCTCACTCCGAAAGAAACTTTGTAAGACTCCAATGAAAGAGGGCTTTTCTTTTCGTAAATTCAATTTCATTATGTCTCGAAAACAACTTCATTACTTACAACGTACGCTTCACATAATTAACCTTTGCATGGGCTCTATATAGGTAAACAAATAGGATTTTTTATGGTTGCTATATTCTATAGAATTCAAAAGAGTTAAAAATAATTTAAAAGGATTAAAAAGCATTCAGTAGAATGCATGAAACTTGGTAGTGTGAAATATTATAAGTTCCATTATTAACCTTTAAGATTCAATAATGCACTTTAACACAGCAGAGTTTATTCAATTTATTCAAAAGAGTTCAAAAGGATTCAACGGAATTCCGAAGCGGGTGGATACGTTCCTGAATTCCGTAGTGGTGAGCCCCTCTTCTAATATTTTTTTAAACAATCGAAATCGATTGGTTAACGACTTGAAATTTCAAAGTACACCTAAATTCAAGAATTTAAAAGAATCCAAAGGAACTCGAAGAATTCAAAAGAGTACCAAAATTTCAAATGAATACACAGCATTCAAAGGCATTCAAGATGAGTTAAACAACTTTAAGAGAATAGAGACAAATTTAAGGTGAATTAAAAAGATTTCAAGGCAATAGGAGAGTATTTATATAATTTAAAGAATTCAAGTGAATTCAGATTTTTAAAAGTGTATTTAAGATAATTCAAAAGAATATAAACACAAAGAAATGAAGGAAATTCAAAGAAATTAACAAAAATCAAGGACAGATTTTATCCTCGACCAGCTTGCTGTTAAAGTTCTAAGTTCAGTAGTCAGGGTCGCTATTCGTTTCATCCCATTTCGGATTTCTAGTTACATAGCTGAATTTATCAGACTAGATCATCAGACATGAAGATAGCTCGAGCGAGACGGTTCGATCGATTCTCTTATCGTGGTCACTAATAACCTCCTACCGGTTCCCTATCCGTAGGGCCTTCCACCACTGGTACCCAAGAATCCTTTGAACAATAAAATCGTTGAGGTCCACTGATCTATCCACATCGATTGCATCATTTTTGCTGGAAAATTGACATTACATCTGCACTACTAGTCCTGAACTACCCTATGATTCATTAGTATGCAGTTGATTTTCCTAATCGTATAACTAATTATTCGCAAGCTGAGTTCAAGGTCATGATAGAAGAATCCCTGCAAAGATTATCGCCACATTAAGAAGTCATTAGCAACCAAAAAACTTCAAATTAAGAGAATATTATTATTGTCCGGGAAGGTGGCAGTAATAGGAGGCGGCAAATTACGCTGAATGACTTGGTAATCTATTAAGATAAGTTGTCGCCATATCGCGGCTCGAACACGGGCTGAGACGCTTCTCTTTATTACGAGGCGTTAATCCGGTCCCCCAAGTCCTTGTTTGTGGTTCAATCAACTGGCATTTGTCTGCGTAGGCTTGCCGTGAAATTTTAGCGATAACGAAACTACATTTTTACCTGTTCTGTTGTAGTTTGCATAATCGTATCAAGTTTATATATTTGCAAAAAATGTTTGGTTCTACGTCTCATGCTTTTTCGAGTTTAGCCCAAGGTCAGTTAATTGCCAAGTCGGACGCCGAAAACCACTTCCATTACGAGTTAATGACTCCTTTATGCATATGTAGAGTTTTGTATCTGATTTGAAAAAATATGATTATTGCTCATCTCAGGCTTCACACTCTTTTCCCAAATTCCCATCTTCTCCTTTTTTAAAGGAATTCCTCTTTTCCGCCCTGTCTTAAAAAAACTTGCTCTTTTTCTCGTTTTTTTTCGCTTAAATGCGAACTGAATTAATAGTACCCATTCAGGAAATCTAAAGATTTTTTTATTTAAACTTAATTCTTTTTGTTTGAAATGTCTGCGAAAATTGTTTTGGTTCAGAATTCATATATTTTGGTTGAAAAATCTGCTATTTCGTTAAAAAGTTATCTTTTATGGTGAAACATTAAACTGTTTTAATGTATATTCGTCTTTTTGAATAGAAAATTCTCCTTTTGGATTAGAAATTCAAGTATTTGGTTAAAAATGCAACAGTTTTTGGTTTAAGTTTGATCTTTTTTGTTAGGAATTTGATATTTTTGCTTGAAAATTCAACAATCTGGTTATAAATTAATCTTTGTAGGTTGAAAATTCAACTATTTTTTTGAAAAGTCATCTTTTTTAGTTTTACTGTTTTGTTTAAAATTTATCTTTCTGGATAGAAAATCTATATTTTTGGGTTGCAATTCATCTTTTACGGTTAAAACTTAATTTTTTTAAATTGAAAAATCTGCTGTTATATCTTTAATCCAGAATTTATCTCTTTTGGTTAAAAATTCTACTATTTGGTTGAAAATTTCATTATTTTGTTGAAAATTCAACTATTTTTTGAAAACGTTATCTTGTCTGTTCGAAAATTTAACTTTTTTGTCGAAAATTTGTCTTATCTAAAAGAAAATTTGTATTTTTATCTTAGCAATTCACCTTCTTTGTAGAAACGTAATTTCTTCGTTTGAAAATTCATCTTTATTGGTTTAAAATTAACCTTGTTGTTAAAAAATCAACTGTCTTCTAAAAAATTAATTTTTTATTCGAAAATTCACCTTTTTGATGAAAAATCGAACTGTTTTATTGTACATTTGTCTTTTTAGATAGAAAATTCGTCCTTTTGGATTAAAGATTCAAGTATTTGGTTAAAAATGCAACAGTTTATGGTTGAAGTTTAATCTTTTTTGTTGGAAAATTCGATCATTTGGTTGAAGATTCATCTTCGTAGGTTGAAAATTCAACTATTTTGTTAAAAATTCAACTATGTTGTTGAAAATACGATCATTCTTCTTGAAAATTAAACAATTTGTTTGTAAATTTAACTTAGTACGTGAAAAACTCAACTGTTTTATTGAAAACTCATTTTTTGTTTGAAAGTTGAACTATTTTATTGTAAATGCAGCGGTTAGTTGAAAATAATTTTTATTTGATAGTTTAACTATTCGGTTGAAAATTCACTTCTCTTGGTTAAAAATGAACTTTTTTATTGAAAATTCATAATTTTTGTTGAATATTAAACGACTTTCTTAAAAAGTAATTTTTTTAGTCCAAGATCCACTTCTTTGGTTAAAAATTGAACTATTTTGTTGCAAATTCGTCTTCTTTGGTGGAATTGAACTGTTTTTGAGTTAAAAGAAGATTCTTCTTTTAAACTGTTTTCAATTTAAAAGAAGAATCTCTTTTGGTTTAAATTTAATATTTTTAATTAAAACTCGTTTTTCTTTGGTTAAAAAGTAACCTTTCTTACTAAAAATTCGACTATTCTATTTTTAGTTTAAAATTGATATTTTTTTAGTTGAAAATTCAAGTGCTTGATTGATAATCCATGTATTTTGTTGAAAATTCTTCTTTTTTCAGTAGAAAATTAGTCTTATTGGTTGAGAATTGATATTTTTGATTGAGAATTCAGCCACACATGGTTGAAATTTGATCTACCTTGTTAAAAATTCAGTTTTTTTATTGAAAATTCATCATTTCGGTTGAAAAATTATCTATTTTGTTGAAAATTCTTGTCATATTAAATTCCATATGGTGTCTACAATAATTTTATTAAAAACAATTTATTCCCCTATTAATACCTTATTTTTATGAAAAATCACTCTATTTCCCTTGTTTCGAGAGAATTTTGGGCTGTAAACACTATCATTTGAAAAAAGAATTAATTGTTTTAGAATCTTTTGAAGCTCGAGTTTCAAAAAGGTTCCAAAGCGATTGGAACCAATCTATTTGGTTGAACTTAATTGCAATTATGGTATTATGTTTATTTTATGTTATAATTAAGTCATTTTAGTTTTGTGATTAAATTTTATCATTCCGAGTTCCTTAACGAAGCCTGTCGAAAGATTAGTTTAACTGGTAGTCGTAAACTGAAACACTGGCTTTGCTATCCCAAACAAAAAACCTTCTCTGCCATTACTCTTGCCATTTGTAAAAATCCAGTCATTATCATTCATTTTCAGCTTGTGCTAATCAGAGCAAAAACTGGGACCCTTGAAATTTAATGGCAGAAAGCTACTCATTGTTCCTCATTCTCTATTTGCAGAAAGGCATTTAGGCAAATATTGATCACCTTTCTTTGGGCTGAAGTTCTTGCATTTCCAAGACCTGCAATTAGAGTACAAAAAATGGTTTCAAATTTCTAAAGTTTTTCGCGTATGAGAGTTAGTAATATTGGATAATTAATTGGACGACTTACTTTCAAAATACTTTGAAAATAAGAAATGGAATAAAAATTAAATAAAGGATCAAATACTTTTATTTAAATAATCGGGTCTTTCTCTTTGAACTTAAAAGTGAGTTTCGCCGACTTTTCTCGATACCGATCATGTGCTGGAAGCAAACCAATTAAAAGACTTTCTGTAGAGAATGCGTACTTTGAAAGTCGCTTTACCGCGTCTTCGCTTCGAGAATGACAAAACCGTTTCACAGCGGAAGTGACCCTATCTTTCTCGTGTGAACGTGACTTCGTTGATCGAGATTTGTCGCGAGCTTTCCAAACTGAAAAAAGAAACAACACAAAGATCCCGATAAGCTTTTTCGGCTGGACTCACATTTCGATTATCCCAGGACTCAGGTGACAGGACAAGATTCAAACGAACTTGAGAAATGATATAAAAAGAAGTCAAACAGAAATTCAGTTTCGGATTTCCGATATTAATTAGGCAATTTATATAATTAAGCAACTTTTCTCCCACAATAAAGCCTGTAAATTATTATATTGATAAAATAGCGTTTTTTACAATTAGAATTTCAAATATTTTGAAAGTCAATGAAATCTCTTGAAATACCTTGTTATCCCTCGAAATCCTTTTAATTCTTTTTTCGAGTTTCTTGAAATCAGATGAACTATTTGGAAACTCTTTTTGAAGTTCCTTGAAATATTTTTAAATACAGTGTAACCTCTTGAAAGTCTTTGTTATCACCCCTTGAAATTCCGTAAAATCTTGTTAAATCTTCCAAAGCTCTTGAAATATTATGAAATTCGTTGTCATCCCTTAAAATACTTTGACATAACTGAAAATCTTTTTACAATCCCGGCAAATACCCTGGATGAGTCTCTTGAATTGCCTTGCTATTTCTTAAAATCTTTTGCAATCTCTGAAAATTCTTTGAAATCCCTGAAAATTAGTTTGCATCTCCTGAAATACATTGAAATCTTTTGAAATTGTATTGAAATTTTTTGAAGCATTTTGAAATCCTTTGAAAATCCTTTGTCTTATATTTAAAATTAAAATCTTGTTTGGTTGAAATATCTATTTGTATTACATTTTTCGTTGAGAATTAATCGTTTTTGGTTATAAATTCAACTACTTGCTTGAAAATTGAACTAATTTGTATACAATTCCTTTTTTTCGTTAAAAATTGATCTTTTTGGTTGAAAACTCAATGCTTTGTTGAAAACCCATTTTTTAAATGAAAATTCATCTTTGCAGGTTGAAAATTTGGCTATTTAGTTAAAAAATTAACTATTTTGATGCAGATTTATCTATTTTGTTGAACCAGTTTATTATTTTGGTTGAAAATTCAACTGTTCGGTTAATTTTTTTTTTTTAATTTAACTATTTGGTTGACACTTCATCTTTTCGGGCTTAAAATTCAACCATTTTTCGAAAATTTTTACTTTTTAGCTTGAAAGATTTACTCTTTTGTTGCAAATTCGTCTTTTTGGTCGAAAATTCAGCTATTTTGTTGAAAATGCAATATATGTCGACTTTAAATCTTACAGATTAAAAACGTTTCGGTAGCTACATTATTTTTATTTAAATGAATTTATTCCCCTATTATTGCCTAAATTTCGTGAAAAATGACCACATTTTCCCTGTTTTGAGAGCATTTTGAGATTTGAGATTATTCTTACTATGTCGAATCTCAACACCCATCTCCCTCAGAATAACGTTAAATTATTGACTGTATATTTATTATCTTACGTACGTTATCTTAAAGTTAAATATCGATAACAAATTCGCCTTATTAATGAACACGCTGTAACAAGGCTTGAAAGTAAAAAAAAAAGATTTTCAAACACGTACACTCCCACACGCAAGTGTCGTGTACCCACTCCATCACTGAGAGCCTACGAATCCAGGAGATACGCAAAACTCGTGATATTCCCGCCTCGATATTCATCTCGCTATATTAGGTGTCTGGGTGTAGGGAAGTGAAGTTTGCGCCAGGGGAAAAATGCGTTATTCGGAGATGCGATTATTAATCGCGGCTATCAATATCGTCGCAATGGGATACGGAGGTTGCGTGCGCTGGACCAATAATCGCGAGCAGACGCTCTTGGTGCATATGGCGATCGTTCGTCTTAATGCGAAGATAGGCGTGACGCTTGATTCTCGGGCTACTTCGGCCTCTCTTTCTCCATCTCTTCTTATTTTTCCTTGTTCCTTGCGGCCTCTTCCGTGACCCCCGCTATGAGTGAAAAAAACGACAGTTGAGTTCCTCAATGAAAGACACTCGCAGCAATCTTTCTTTTTAATACACGATGGGATCCACTTCCTCATCCATTTCTTTACGCAACAACTACACTTTAATCTTAATCATTCACTTTTATTTTTAAATATAAATACATTTTTTTATCTCTTTTTCGCTTATCTGGAAAACCCTAAAAATTGTCCTGCAGTCTTACATAGGGGCCGTCCATAAACTGTGTTACCAACTTTGGTTCATAGTTGACCCCACCGGTGTTGACGAAGCGTCGTAAATCGCGCGACAAAAATAAGGAAATAAATTTGTACGTAATTCTCGCTTCGTGTTTTCACTGCATTTAACTGCTGTCGAGTGGGAGGTTTGACGCCGAGGATGAATGTGGACTCGTCTCTCGACAATCGATTTTATTCAGGAGTTTGAGTGCTTATAAGCTTGGTGGTTTATTGCGAGAGTTGGGGTAATTGGGGATTCGGGAAGAGATGTGAGCTAAAGGGTCTTTTGGTTTTTTGGTCTGATGATGTCATGTAGTAGGGTGATTTTAGGTATGTAAAAACCCGAAAAGGGTGTACATAGAGTAAAAATTAAATTTAATACATATATTTTCTAGTAATCTGCATGTACAAATGATAATATGAATGGTATAATATGAATCAATGTAGATGAGAATTAGATTAGGATTCGTAAGAGTGGAGGAATCGATCTGGTGAGCGTGTTGATGGCGATGCAAAGTGAAGTATTGTAAATGTTAATGGGTTAAGACCGATTTAAATCGCAATAGCATTCAATGGATGGAGTAGGCAGGAAGAAATTTAAAAAGGTAGAGGAGAGCTACATGGAGAACAGACAGCTATCTTAATCGGCGACCTCTCTCT
>JAUELO010000030.1:1048109-1061706 GCA_032357855.1 Amphibolips quercusostensackenii | reverse complement strand
CAATGAAAATTGTTTATTGTCATATAAGCTCTTCGAAAGTTGAAAAATTAGTTATTCACACTTAATTACGTTAAAACAACATAAATGCATTTTAACTCACTTATTTGTTTGTAACAAATTTAATATATATTTTTTATCAATTCTATAAGCTATTAGACAACTTTTGTGAGTAGTTGCTTCGTTGATCCTAGGTAGTTTAGATTGAATCTAAATATTTTCCGAAAACCAGTACTCTTCTAAACCAATTCATTCACAATTTTGTTATTAAATAAAAAAGAAATAAAAAACTTATTTCAAAATTGGCCTCGACCGATCTATGGAGAATTTGATTAGCTTTGACTTCAAAAAGAAAACATTGTTTATTCTTTTCTTTATGATTCGGACAGTGTCAATCATCTTCTTTTGAAGACGGACAGAAAATTTTTGAAAAATTTTTTTTTTAAATTCTTGCTTCAATAAGAAAGACTTGTTGTGAGACTTATGCGGGAAAAATCACTTTTTTGACCAGGAAATTTGTTTATTCGTAAAATCGAACTTTTCATTTTTTTTAGAAACAACGGTAAATATGACAAATTGTTAAGGTACAAGTTTGCATTTTTAAGAAAGTTATATAATAAATATTTCTTGCATTTTTGCCATACCTTGCACCATTCACGAGAAAAATTAAAAAAATATATTTCTACTGAAAAATTCTTCTGATTAAAAAATGATTTAGCACGCATTAAGATTAAATGATGCCAGAAAATAATTTTTTCATGCTTTTTCATTTTAAGAAAAAAATAATAACGATTTTCTGTAAAACCCAACCCTTTTTATTTTCACCTACATTTTTCAAAGGTTCAGTTTGTATAAGATATCATATCAGTTTTATGTGGGCTAAGCCTTTTTTGAGGCAGGGAGAATTTTTTTCATCAAAATATAATTTTGGAATTTTTCTCGTGAACGATGCAAGATATCGCAAAAGAGCTAACAACAAATTTTCTGCCCAAGAGATTCTGCGACTTCTTGTGTAGAAACTACCTGTATTAAAATAAATTCGAGCAATTATAATTTTGTTAATTATTTTTTATTATCATTAATAGCTCTTTGCGCAAATAATTCTAAATAAAAATTGCTCTAGAAATATTCAAGAATGAGCTATTTTGCAATATTACAAAATTTATTTCGTGAAAATTACGCAAATTGCTCTTTTGTTTCATATCAAATTGTTTTTTAATAAATATTAGCACGTAATCATTAAAATAAGAAATTTTGCATTTGATGACGTGACGCGCCTGCGCGTTCTCAATCCTTAAAGTAGTCGCAAAAATACTACTTGGATTGACAAGTAGTTTCTCCTCGTAAGGGTTGATAATTTATAGAATAACGAATAATAGTTCAAGTAACAAATGAACTCACAAAACTGGAAGCTTTGCATAGCAAATAAAGTTATTTTTTACCACACACTTTCTGATTTCGGATTTAATGATTTTAAATTACTTTAAAAGATTGATTAAGGCTCATATAAGTGACGTGAATGTATTTATACAAGAACATAAAAAAAAGATTCAATCAACTTCATTCATTCAATCAATCTTTAATTAAAGCATTAAAAAGCACATTTAACTTTTTTTTGAAGCCGTAAAATTTAACAATTTTTTTTTATCTGATATAGTTTGACAGATACAGCCTTCGGAAGTTATAATTTTCCTTAAAATTGGTCAAAAAGTAATTTAGTTTTAGGTTTTGTGAAATAACATTTTTTTCTGTGCACTGTAGATAATAATATTTAGAATATTATTTAAAGTAGCCTTAATCAAAAGAAAATCTGAAGAAAAAAATATAAAAAAATGTTATCTCCCATACGTCTGAAGTTATACACTTTTATGAAAGTTTGTTAAAAAGTCATTTTTTGAAATATCCTGTTCCTACTGCAATTTTCGTTAAAATTTGTTTATGTAATAGTGAGAGTACACAATATAACATTCAAATCTGAAAAAACTTTAATAATTCCTTAAATATATTGATAAGAATTTTGTTTCTGTTAAAAGTTGATGCACTTGAGTTTTATAGATTTTCAAATTATTACAGTTATAAGATTTTTAAAATACAAAAAGACAATAAAAAATGAATATAAAAGCCAAACAACGCACGATATAAAAAAAGTCAGGAAAACAAAAACGTTGCTTTTTAAAAGCTGCACAAGATTATTATGAAAACTTTTCTAATTTTGAAAATCAAATCGAAAATTCAAATTTTAATCATACAAAAAATAATAAAAAATCAAGAATTCCATTTTGCGGTCAAACTATGCAAAATACAGAAAAAGATGATTGACAAAAATTATGCACCCAAGAAAGGTCTACAAATTCATTATGAATCACTTTTTTATAGGGCACGTATTTTTTGTTTTACTTGTAAAAAACAATATTGAAAATAAAGAAATTAAATTTTTGGACAAACGACACAAGCGAGAAAAAAAATATAGAACAGGAAGTGATTGACTGAAAAAATAGCTACAAATTTGTTATTAAACATTTCTTGATAGGATGCCTAGTTTTTGTTTTATTCGAAAGAAACGACATCAAAAGTGAAAAAATTAAAATTCTGAACAAACGACACAAGCTACGAAACAAAATTTCACAAAAGTTGTTCACTAAAAAAAGCTCTACATTTTTTATGATTTATTTTTCGTTGAAACGCGTAGTTTTGGTTTTCATTGTATAAAATAAAATTGAGACTTAAACAATTAAATTTTTGGACAAACGACACAAGCTATTTAAAAAATGAATGGACAAAAGTTACTCATACAAAAAAGAGCTCTAAATTCGTTATGAATTTTTGTTATAAAATACTTAAAAACTAACAAAACTAACTTTTTGGAAAAGTGACACAAGCTACAGTAACATTCTATTTTTAAAAACTTTCGCCTAAATTATATTTACAAATTTTCTTTGAACCACTTTACGCTAGGAAGCATATTTTTGGTTCAAATCGTAAAAAATAACATCAAAAATAAACAAAAATTTAATCTATGGAAAAAACAGACACAAGATGTGACAAAATGTTTAATAACAAAATTGTTTTTTTCTTCATAGGATGCTCACTTTTTTCATTACAAAAACAATATAACAAAGATACGTATGTTTCAATACCAATGCATATTATAAATTAAAATAATATAAATTTATTGTAATGATACATTTTTCAGGGTAGCTAAGAATGAAATATAATGCAAAATAAGAAAAAATATTAAAGTGATCCTGATACATAAAATTTGTAATTTATTTTTTCATATCTGAATAAGCAATCACAGGCCGAGGTTCAGAAATAAATGTAATAGATATATATATTTGATATAATAGTGTTAAACATAATGTAGGAGAGTTCAAATTTTTGACAAAATCGAGTGCGAAGCACGCAATACGTGATGAGAATGTGTTCGTTAAAGCCGAAGGAGCTTCAAGAAAAGATAATTCACAATGACCAAATTACAGTTGTCGATGCTGTTACCTTTGATTTTGAGAGGTCTGTGCACAAATGTGCAATCCTATAGTCTCGATGAAATGATTGTATAAGAAAAAAGAAAGGTGCAAGCCCTTTTGGGTTGACCTCAATCCAAGCCCACCGACTTTCGACATTGACTGCTATGCATTTCATAATGTCCCCCCGAATTTCCATCATTTGAATAACGATCTTAGAAATATTTTCGTATGCAGTGTGCTCTTGCCCTTTGTGCGGTTCATTGCATAGAAAATTTCTGGAAAAAAAAATAGAAAATGCAATTCTGCTTAGAGAACAGATTGTAAATTAGATTGCATTGCCATCATAAGTTTTCTTCTTGTAATTCTTTAAAATAAATCTTACATTCAGAATGCACTTATTTTGGATTTTGATTATCTCCACATGGATGGTGCTATCGTCATTGGTTATTCTATCATCAAGTAAATCTACACCAGTTCATTACGGATCACCTACTTTTAGTGACACTAAAAATAAGAAAATGAACATCTTGGCCGCTTTGTTTACTTCAAGTGGGAGCCATTTCACATTTTTTAAACCGCTCTTGGAAGAACTTGCTCGAAGAGGTCACAATCTTACAGTGTTGTCTTATAATCCTCGTAGAAATAAAAATATTAATGCGACTGTGCTATCAAATTATAAAGATGTGCTTCTCGACGATCCGAAATTTATTGCAAAAAATGTGATAAATCTTGAAAAAATATCGGGTAATTCTTATATGATTGATTTGTGGAAGCTTTTTATGATACGACAATTTGGACTGACATATTGTGAAATGACTTTTCAAAACTCTCAGGTTCGTCAGCTGATTAAATCAGATCAGAAATTTGATCTGATTTTCATGGAAACTTTCTGTGGTGATTGTGCTTTAGGTTTCGTGCACAGATTCCAGGCACCATTTATTGCATTATCCTCTCATGAAATAGCGCCGTGGGTCAACGATCGGCTGGGAAACCCTGATAATCCAAGCTACATTCCGGAAATACACCAGTTATATTCAGGTGAAATGACCTTCATGCAAAGAGTCATGAACACATTAAGTTTGTGGTGGTCAAAGCTTTTTTACGAAATAGGATTTCAGTGGCCTCATCAAAAATTAGTTGAAGATGCTTTTGGACCTGGGGTTCCTCCTCTTAGTGAAATTGCGAAGCAGACATCTGCCCTGTTCGTAAATACGCATCATTCCATTCATGGATCCAGGCCCTATGTTCCAAATGTAATTGAGGTTGGTGGTATGCATATCGGTAAACCAAAAGCGTTACCAGTTGATATACAAAAGTTCCTCGATAATGCTTCGGAAGGTGTTCTTTTGTTTAGTTGGGGTTCTATGGTTAATGTGTCAACTATGTCGCAAAAAAAATTGGATGCTTTGTTAAATGTGTTTAGAGAAATGCCACGAAAAGTTATTTTGAAGTGGGAATCTGACGTAATTCCAAGGAACCTGGTCAACGTGATGTCCAAAAAGTGGTTGCCGCAATTTGGTATCATGAGTGAGTAATAATAAATTAAAAACATATAATCCTGATTAATGTTTCACATGTTAATACAACTTTATCATTATTCTGATTAAAACCATTAAAGTAATCCCTGCTGCTATAGTTGCGAGGATTACTTTCTAGGCAGGAGCTACCTCTAGCGTTTTAGATGATTTTATAATTATAATTAGGTACCAGTGACGTAGCTGGAGCGCTTCTTAAAATAAGTTCTGTTTAAAGAATATTTTAGCTTTCCATTACGTCATTTAAATCTGAAAATGCCTTTTGAATGATAAAAGACATAAATTCGTTAAGTAAATGTTAAATGGATTTTTATAATAATATGAAGATTCGCGGCAGCGAATCGCCGTCAAGTACAAAAAAAGCTACCAAGAATCCTTATCTGAAATAATCATGTATTTTTTACCTTTTTTGAATTGTCGGCGCAATTTCAAGCCGATTTCAATCAAACTTGGCCGCTGACTGACCAACCATTAAAAAATATGTTTAGGCGTGATTTTATAGTAATACATTAAACCTTGAGGTTAAAACAATAAAAGCATAAAAACATCCAGTCTTCGACCTATTCTCACCTCTATATTTTAGTCTATCAAACCGACTGACATAAAATTTTAACGAGAGTAAACAGCAACTGAAGAGTTAATTACTTTGATTTTTCGTGTAAATTAGTTTACAAAATTACATGATTTCATGAAATTACATGAGATTGTATGGGATCACGCAAAAATACATATTGTTACTTAAGATTACACAAGATGACATGCATTTACATATGGGCTTGCACAAGATTACATGAAACATAATATTACATAGGATAACACGAGGTTATACAATATTACACAGAATTACATGATATTACACAATATTGAAGGAATTACTCGGGATTACATGGGATTTCAAAAGATAACAGGAGATTACACAAGATTTAACGAGATTGAACGTACTGTATATAAATACAAAAAAAAATTTTATGTTCGGAATCAATGCAGAAATATAAATTAATATTTTTAATTTTTTCTTAAGGTTTTTGTCGTGACAAAGATTAGGTTTGTGGAAAATAATTTCCGATGATTTTGAAAATTGAAATGATTTATCATTCATGCAATATGAAAGAAAAACTGTTTTTAGTTTCGTAAATAAGTCAATATGTTAGAAAATTTCTTTTTAGTCAAATGGTTTTAGTAATTTATTCCATAAAAAAATGTACTTCTAAAATTAGAAATATAGAGTTATAGTCAATATTTTCCACACAAAAAAGTCATTATTTTTTAACCGTGGCTACATATACCGAAATTTCGGGACGAATAGACGGATTTTTTTAGTATGAATAGGGCAGCTGGAAAACGGCCTGTTTGTACATAAATTTCAGTACAAATAACCGCATTTTTTCTTTACGTGTAGAAACTTCTTATTTATTATAATTTAAGTATTTTTAAAATATGAAAGAAGGGTTAGTAATAAAAAATTGAATTAAAAATACATTGTTAATCTACATGTTTTTGTGAGTTTTAAATCATTTTCATTAAAAAAAATGTTCTCTATTTGAAATTACATTATTATTAATTTTATTTGGTTCTTAAAATAATAAAGCAACTTTGTTTTCAAAGATCTGTTTTTGACACTACAACTACCTCCAGCACTGTACTTACTCGATTGAAACATTATTTAAGTTTATATTTTAATTTTTTATTCTTTGAAAAGTGAAAATTGCTAATTGTTTATTTTTGAAAATTTCTTTTCTTTGTGAAATTGAAATATAAATAAAAACCGAATATCATTAATTACGGAAAGTTTTTTTTTAAGTTAAAATTTTTGTTAATGCTTAAGCGGTATACTTTTTGTATTTTTTCAGGAAAGTAAGGCATTCCTAAGTAGATACGAAACCGGAATTGTGTTGCGGCAAGGTCCTGAAGTTGTTTCAATTAAGTTTTTCATAAATTTTTAAAATATTGTGTTTCTTAGCAATGACGTATCATATACATATATTATTAGCGAGTGCCCTTCTTTGTACAAGGTTCATCATCACCTAAAAATTCATCAATTTTCTTTTAAGGTTGCTCAAATTGAAGGTTTTGGCATTTGGATGTGTATTGAATAATGAAATTTGCTATGTCCTACTGATTTTTGTATGTTGTCAAAAATTGAATATAGATGAAAGGACAAATTATGCAATTATATATTGAATTTGTTCAAACCATAATAAATTTCTATGTAATTGCAAAATCGCACAAAAAGAGACATGGAAAACATATTAGCAGGTGATTTGACGAAAAAAAGAGATGAATTTATCTTTCATGAAATTTAAAAATAAAGCATTGGTTTTTAAATTTTTTCAAATTATGTAGAACTGTTCTCTAATTGCAAAATATCGTAGCAAAAGGTCATTGGTGTAATATTTATAGTTGACTGTGCTAAAAAAACGAAATTCATATGCGGGTAAACGGCTGTATTATGCAATTTGTTTATTGAATGTGTGTTTATTAAAGTAAGTTAATGGTTAAATTATTTATATTAATTTAAAATGATCCTACTTCCATTTTCTTCTAAAAACATAAGTTTAATATATTTCAGTATACCAAGTGAACAAAATGTAACTTTTATTTTTCGAAATTTCACGAGCGTATGCTTAAACAAATAAATTTGATCTATAACAATTTAAAAGACAGTTTTATGTAACCTATTTTGTTAAAAGGCATTTTCAACGAGTTTCTGTCTTGAATCGTACCATTCGAATGAAATTTTTGAGCTAAAAATTGATTTGTTTAGAGGCACTATATTTCTATACATGTCTCTGTTAATCTGAATTAGTGAAAATAAAATTTTAAATAAAATGTTGCATTTTTGATTGATCGGAAAATGACGAATTTTCAGAAAAATAGCTAAATCCTTAACCAAACCAGATTAATTTTTAACCATACAGTTGAATTTTCAACCAAAAAGTATGGAATTTTTACCAAGAGATTGAAAACAGATTCAAAAAGACAAATTTTCAACCAAAACAGATTTTATCCGTCAAGAAAGAAAAAAATGTAAGCCAAATTGATTCAAGCTGAAAACACGAATTATCTAGAAAAAAATTTAAATTTTTAACAAAAAAAGTTATTTTTCAACCAAATACTTAAATTTTTAAGCCAGAAAGATGGATTCTGAACGCAGGATGTAGTAGCTGATGTTTCAACTAAAAAATATCTTAAATTTGAAATAAAAAACAGTTGAATTTAACCAAAGAAGACACATTTTTTATTAAAAGCGTTGAATCCTTAATCAATATAGATTAACTTTCAACCAATCAATTGCACTTTGAAATAAAATATATGACATTTCTAACAAAATAGATGAATTTTCAAACCAAAAAACGAGTTCCAAATCAAAGAGTGAAATTTTTAAGCAAAAAGAATTAACTTTTAAACAAAAATGATTACATTGTCTTATTAAGTTCTATCAACTAAGTTCGCATTTAAGTAAAAAAACAATAAAAAGACGAAGAATAGTAAGTTTTTTCAATACAGGAAAAACAAGAAGAGTTATGTAAAGAATGGAAAAAGAGTGGAGTAGGGTAAAAACTATGATGCCTACGATGAATAATTAGGAATTTTCCCTTATAAAAAGAAACTACTTGTCACGTCAAGTAGTATTTTCGCGACTACTGGCTATCGTGGAAATGCGCACGCGCGTCACTAACAACATTTAAAATGGTTTATTTTAACGATTACATGCTAATATTTATGTCAAAACACCATAAAATACAATAAAACAGCAATCTGAGTTAATTTTATGAAATAAATTTGTAATGTCATTGTAATTTGTAATGTCAAAAAAAAAGTCGAAGAAAAAGTGAGTTCATTTTTTCTCAGCAGAAAAACGAATTAGGTAACGCGCTACGAGCAAAAACGAGAAAAAATAAAGTCACTTTTGCTCCGACTTTTTTTTTTAATCCGCTTTTGCTATCAGCCCTTCATTTAACCTATTATCTAATTATTGCACCCAATCACAATTTGGAATGATTTTCATTATGTTATTGTTTTTATTCTTAAATTGCTATTGCTATTAAAAAAGTATCACATTTCAAAGGTTATTTAAAATATTTTAATAATAGCAGAGTATGTTAGTGTTTTTTTTATCGGAAATCGTTCATTTCAAACAAAATCATTTTACTTGAGAAAGTAAACTTACAATCTTAAAAAAATTTAGGATACGTTAGTTTTTTTCGTCGGAAATTGGTATTTTTGAAAAAATCCAAGTTTAATTGTTTATATATTGTGAAAAAATATTATATATAAATTCTGAAGTAAAGCTATTAATTATCATCAATTACCAAACATATTTTTTTTTATTTTCTTTTTTTTTAATAATTAATCCTACACAAATACCATTGTGTATTAACTTTTGATTTCCTTTGTTTATTTTTTAAAAGCTTTTAAACACTCAAATTCGACCTAAAATTAGATTCTAAGATCTGAGGGCAAGGAAATATGTATTATCAGTTTGTTTTAGAGTTACATGAATATAATTTTCCTATGATTTTTGTGACAATGCAAAAACATTTTTTAAGATTTCAGGTACGTCAAACAAAAATCTAGAAAATTGAATAAAATTTTTTTTTATTTTTCTGAATTTTATCAATTTCAGTTTAAAAGATATTTTGAACTTTTACAGTTTTGAAAAAATTTAAAAATATATTATAAATTTTCGGAAATCTTTACAAGTTTTCGAATATTATTAATCTCTTTGAAACTTCTAAAATGCCTAATTATCTATTGAACTCACTAGAATTTTTTCTAAAATTGTTAAAAGCCTTTTAACAATAACATCTTCAAAAGGTGTAAGCCGTGAATAAACAAATCTAAACTAAAAATTAAAAAATTGCCGCAAAATCTGCCAAGAATCTTAAGAAAATATTTTTATTCTTTTGAAACCTCTGAGAATTGTTAAAATTTTCTAATTTTTTGTTGGAGAGCATCCAAAATTTACCTTTGTTTAACATATTTTAAAATCTTTTTGAAATTTTCTAATATTTTTTAGAATTATTCGAATTTTTAAATTTCTTTTTTAAATTCTTCATGAAATAATTCTTTTTTAAGAATTATGGAAATCGCCTAAAATGTTTTAAAATCTTGTTTGATTTTCCTTTAAAATTTATTCTAAAAAATAAAAAAAATCATCTTAAATTTTCTCAGTAATCAACCAATTTTTTCATTCTCTTGACATTTTTCAAAATTCTTAAAAAGCTCATTTTTCGAAATCCTCGAAAATCTATATTTTCTTTACATTTTAAAAAATATTTTCAAAATATCTGAAACTTCTTAATATTTCTCAAAATTATTCAAATTTGACTCAAATTAAAAAAAAATTCTGTATAAACTTCTAAACATTCAAACCTTCCTAATATTATTCAAAATGGTACGAAGCTTTACTGAAAATAAAAAGTGCAGAATGATAAAAAAATAACTTTTAAAGCATCAGATTTTTTTTACAATTTTAAAAATATTTTGAACTCTATTTCAATAGATGCTTCCTTAAAATCAATTTTTTAAAATAAAAAATTGTTTAAAACTTTTCTAAGAATTGTAAAACATTTTTTTATTCTTTTAAAACCTTTCTAAATTCTATTCACACATTGTTAAAAATGTTTGTAAATCTTTTAAAACTTCTTAATATGTTTCACAATTTTTCAAAGTTTTTATACATTTTTTTGGTTAAATTCTGCATCATTAAAAAAATTGCTTCAAAACCTTCCAGATTATTTTTGTTTTTAAAATTGACCAAATCTTTTGTTACGTTTTAAAATCTTGTTTAATTTTTCCTTGAAATTCATTTTTCGAAAGAAAAAAAATTATTTAAAACTTTTCTAGAACTTGTTGGACATTTTTTTGTTTCTTTGAAATCTTTCAAAATTCTTTAAAAGATTATTTTTCCAAAACCTTTAAAAATCAACATTTTTAAAAATATTTTCGGAAGTTTTGAAGCTTTTAAACATCTTTTAAAATTATTTAAATTTTTTTATTTAATTTGAAAAAATTCTACTTCTTTTATTTCATAATCTATTTAAATAGATTAAAGTCTTACTTGAAAATAATTTTTCAAAATAAAAAATTATTGAAAAGTTTCTTAAAAATCGTGAGACGTTTTTTTTCTTCTTAAAACCTTTTAAAATGCTTAAAAAGCTTTTACATTTTTTTTTCTTAAATCTTCTAAACTCTAAACTTTTTTAAACATTTTTTCAAATATTATCGAAAATTATAATGCTCGAAAATATTATTATCATAAATTATTATTATATTATTATTATTATAAATATCTTTTTAAATGACTCAAATTTTTCCTATTTTGTTCTAATTCTTCATAATCCAAAAAATTTGCTTAAAATCTTTTAGATTCTTTTTTAAAAATTATGGAAATCTTTTGAAATGCTTTAAAATCTTGTGTAATTTGACCTTCAAATTAATTTTTCATAATAAACAATTCATTTGAAATTTTCCCAAAAATCGTAAGAAAATTTTTGGATTTTTTTAAATTTTTGCAAAATTTCGTGAAAGCCTTTTTTTAAATTTTCAAAAATCTAGTTTAAAAATTTTTTTTTCAATATTCTCAGAATATCTGAACCTTCTTTAATTTTCTTCTATTAATTTCACTTTATTAATCTTTTGAAATTGTTCAATTTTTTTTTAATTACAAAAAAATCTACATAAACTTCTAACATTTAAACTTTCCTAATATCATTTAAAATAAGTCATATTTTTACTGAAATTGAAAAAAAAATGTAGCATAATCAAAAAATTGCTTCAAAAGCTTCCAGATTATTTTTTAACAATTACGGGATTCTTTTCAAAGGTCTTAGAATCTTGTTCTAGTTTCCTATAAAATTCGTTTTTAAAAATAAAAACATCATCTGAAATTTTCTCAGGAATCGTAAAAAATTTTTTTTTATTCTCTTGAAATCTTTCAAAATTTTTGAAAAGCTTATTTTTTAAATTATATAAAAATCTACAGTTAAAAAAAATGTTTTGACACATTTTCAAAATATCTAAACCTTTTTTTATTTTTTTCTATTATTCTTATTTTATTCATCTCTTAAAATTATTAGAATTTTTTCTTAAATTATAAAAAAATATTACATAAACTTCTAGCATCGAAACCTTCCTAAGGATTGCAAACATTTTAAGGTATTTTGTAAGAACTGCAATGAATTTTCAAGAGCTTTGAAAAATCCCAAGGGTTTGCAAAAGCTTTAAAACATTTCAGGCGATTCACAAAAGATTTAGGAAGGGAATTTCCAAGAGATTAAAAAAATATCGAGGAATTTCAAAAGATGTTAATGATTTTAGGGTGTTTAAAACAAATTTTCAGGCGGTTTTAAAGAATTTGTAAGTATTTCAGGGACTAACATTAGAATTCATGACATTTCACGAGTGTTGTTTATGCTAATAATTCTTATTTTCGTCATATTTTCATGTTACAAGTTAATTATATGGAATTATTACAATAAAATATTAATGAGTTTTATGTTTGTATGCTTATTCATTAAGATTATAAGTTCAGAAATAATTTTTATGTTGAAAAACATGATAATAAAATTTCGTAGAAAATTTTGATGTACGTTTTTGACTTTTGGGTCTGGTGAATTAAAAATAAATTGCTCCTAATATTGTGGTGGCTCTCCTCGATGAATTTGATTAAATCTGTAAAAATGAAATAATTTCTTGTAATACGCAAATTTACAAATAAAAGTGTTATTAGTTAGTTAATATCACAGTTGTGGTATCATATAAAATTGTTTCATTGAATTAATTTTTTGATTTTAAATAATTAATTTAATTACTTACATAATTATATTATAATTATTTAATTATTAATTGATTAATTTTTTAATTAAATTGAATTAAAGATAGCGAAAGTTGTCGAAAAACATTTTAGTTAAAGAATGCCTTGAAAAATGTTTTCTAGCGATGTCAATTTGATGAGATGTTTTTTTAAACAATCCTTTGGTATGAAAAAATATTCTAAAAATAATTTTTCACATAAAAAAAATATAGCTAAACATTTTTAATTTATTTCTTCTATTTAAAAAATTTAAAGATAAAATGTAATGAATTCTCTGTAACCATTGGGTAATTATATCTTGAAAACTTACTTCTCTAACCGAAAATTAAACTATTCTATTTTTTTTTGAGAATTTGTCTCTTTTATTTGAAAATTCATCTATTTTGTTGCAAATTTTTTTTTGAGTAGACAATTAACTTTTTTGATCGTTTTGTAAGGGTTGGTAAATTAGAGAATAGGAAATAATAGTCAAATTACGATTGAACTTAGAATACTAAAAAATTTGCATAGTAAATAAAGTTAATTTTAACCACCCGCTTTTGATTTCGGAAATCATGATTTTAAATTAAGTTAGGCTTATATAAGTGTCATGAATGTATTTCTACGAAAATTTAAAAGATTTAATTAACTTCAATTATTCAACTAATTTTCAACTAAAGCATTAAAAAGCACATTAGAATTTTTTTAGGTATGAAAAATTGTAGTTTTTCCCAGTTTAAAAAATATTTTTTCACTTTCGAGCATGCGACTTTACATCGGTCTAAACAGAAATTTGAGTA
>JAUELO010000030.1:999037-1011311 GCA_032357855.1 Amphibolips quercusostensackenii | reverse complement strand
TTTCGATACGGGTTAAAGCCCTCATACTTTAATATTCAGGTGCCCGTCCGTTGTGTCTTATTGGGCCTTATATTTTTTTGGACTTATTTTTGGGTCTTATGGCTTAGAACTCATTGTTTTGGAAAGCAAGGCTTGAAACTTATAATTTGTATCTCACTGCTTGTGGCATTATTTTTGGGCCTTATTTTCAAAGCATTATATTTTTGGGACTTATGTTTCTTGACCTTATGGTTTCGCATCATTGAGTATAATTTAATTCACTTTAAGTTCATTTAAATTAAACTGCGTATTTTTGAGTTAATTAACTTTTCCTTTGAAATATTCAGTAATATTTCTATGAATTAATTTATAACTTTATTTTCTTAAATTTCATTCTTTTCATTTCCTTAAATTCACAATTAATTATAAGGAAATTTTTTCAATCCACCTTTACTTTAATTGAATTACATTTTAAGTATACATATTTAACTTACTTTAAATGTTTAATTATAAAATTAAAATTGTTAGTCAATTTCACCTCGAATTATTATGAACTCAGTGAAAATCATTTTGAAATTAGTTATTAACTCGATTGAGCTCCATTAAGTTTATCTGAACTCCATGCAATACATTTGGATTTCCCTTAATTAATAATTAATGAAAATGTTAAATAATCTGCAAGGTAATAAAACTTGGTAAAATTATAGTACTATATAAGAAACATTTTTAACTCTAAAAATTAATTTTTTTTTTAATTACGGGAGTAATGCTATAATAAATTTAGGGGTTCAATGTTTTGAATCACCGATATTTTTGGAACTTATAATTGAAGTTCGATGAAACATAGAGGCATTAGAAGTAAAATTATAAATATTGAGAACATAATACTCAGAAAAAAATTATAAATTTTGCATAAAAAAAGTAGAAAAAAATTTAATTTATTATTTCGTGATATACTTTTTTGAAAAAAAATTTTTTAATGGGTAGATGAAGATTCCTTGTGAATTCACCTTGCATTAGAAAAAATGTATGGAGACTCTTCTGGGTTCTTATAAGTCACCTATTCCTTTTTTGAATCTGTAAAATATTATTTTGGTCCCTCTAAATTTAATGGTGTATGTAAAAATTATTTTGTCAAACGATATAAATCATGGATGTTAATAAACATATCCAGAAAGAAAAGTCTATGAGTTTAACTTTGAAGTTAAAAAAATAGCTGCAACTTTTTTTTAAATGCTTGTGATTTTTTCCTATGCTCAGTATGGCTGGGCTTGAATGCGCAGGGGTGTGTAAAAAAAGTGTTTTTTTTTTAATGACAATGATTATCAACGAATCCTGTTAACAAACACAAAACATTATGGATTGTTCACTTGTAAAGGATTTTTCTGTATTAGCATTACTGTTTTTTGGCAAAATAATACCTTATCATAAGAATATATCTCCTGATATTATTTGTTAACTTTATAATCAAATTGTATAAACAAATTTACACTTTGGAAATTTCCAGGTTAAAGGAGATCGTTATTTCTTTTAATTTTCTTTGCATTTTTGTTGTTAGTGAAATAGTGTATTGAAAAAGCTTGTCACTTGATATAATTTGGTTATTTTATGAAAAAAATTTATAAACAATTGCCAAGTATCGACATCCAAAGTCAACAAGTAATCATTTTTTCTTTTAATTGTCTGTATATGATGTTGGGAGTGATAGCAGTGGCCACTAAACTTTACTGTCAACATGATTTAAAAGAAGTTTATATGTCCACAATGCTTTTTTTTTAATATAATTTATTTATGAAATTAACCAAAAATGTTAGTAGAGCACGGCCTTACTGAAATAACGATATTTTTCGATCCAAAAGAGTCTAATTTTTATTAAAATTAAATTATCTGTTCCAGTTATATCAATAATTTGAAATAATATTACCCCAAAATTCAACATGGCACATCTTCTGTAAATTTGAAATTTTTCAAAATCCCTTTCTGATATGAAACATGTTTCTCAAATAGTACTGTAGTCGCAGTGAATCGCATTTAAATAAATCTTTCTACAATCTTATTCAGTCTCGTGCAATCCCATACGATCCCATAAAATCCCTTGTCATCCCCCCTTACGAAAAAATATTATAGAAAATTCAGTACATATCTATAATGATTTCTCCTATAATAAATTTCTTATAATTTTTTCCTGATTAAGAAAAAATATTATGGAAGATAATTGTACTAAGCTGACGTTGAAATATTAAAAGAATTGGTGCAAAAAAAAAAAGATGCTACAAACGAATTACAGAATTGAAAGATAGTTCAAATGAACATTTTAAATGCTTTAATGAATTTCAACAAATTTCCAAAAAATTAATGGGATTTCTAAACATTTCAAGCAATTCTAAAATATTTCACCGGTTTTCAAAAGATTTAAAAACATTTTCACAAATTTCTTCAAGGACTTTCTTAAGATTTTGAAATATTCCAAGAGAGTTTAGAGTATTTTAAAGATT
Source organism: Amphibolips quercusostensackenii (assembly GCA_032357855.1). Classification (NCBI taxonomy): domain Eukaryota; kingdom Metazoa; phylum Arthropoda; class Insecta; order Hymenoptera; family Cynipidae; genus Amphibolips; species Amphibolips quercusostensackenii. The sequence goes on along the minus strand of JAUELO010000030.1, from coordinate 1,008,837 downwards.
GACAAAGGATTTTGCAGGATTTTAAAAGATTTGAAGCGATTCCTAGAGAACTTTGGTGAATAAATTAAATTAAATTTCAAGTGACTCCTAGCAATTGAAAGATTTCTAGGGGTTTGAACTTTTTTTAAAAGAAAAGTTTAATGAATAAGTTCAATTTAATTTATATTTAAGGGATTCCAAATGATTTGTACTTCAATTGATAGATTTTTACGATTTTATAAGGAAAGATTTTGAAGGATTTCAAGGGATTTAAAAGAATTTTAAGCCTTGCGTGCACACCTGGGTACCCGGGTGCTTATCACGGTACTTTTTTTACATCTAAGTCAAGTAAAAATTAAAATTACGCTCTGGGCATCCAAATCGTTGTTAATTAGCTTAAATTCAAGTGAATATTTTATTTAAAATTCACTTCGGATTTTTTTGGAAGAATAATTAACTTCAAAATATACATATGCCGCGCGCACACCCGAGGTACCCTGGTACCCACCATAAAAAATCCAACTTTAATTGAATAATTATTTTCTTATTAAGTTATTTGATTTCTGCACGTGAAATGTGTTAAGTAATAATATAATTAATAATAATTTAAATGATTGATGAACAATAATTACTTATTCGTTACATTCTGTGTTTAGCAACCTGCCGTGCGACAGCAGGCGAGTTGTTATTGTTTTTTGTGCGTTTTAAAGTGTTTTGTGCCTTTGGCATTCACTTTATATATTTATTTATTAGAAAACATAATAAAAAACGATTTCGATTTCATAATCGTTTAAAAAATTAAAAAAGGGTGGTGGGCACCCGGATATCCCGGGTGTGTAACAACAGGGGTGAAGTTGGGTGTGTACACAAGGGTTAAGAGATTTAGAAACAATTCGAAGGAATTCAAAAAATTTTGTAGGATTTCCAAGAATTTCGACAGATTTTGAAAAAATTATGTAAACTAAATTGAGTCAAATTAAACTTTGAGGGATTCTTAAGGATTGCGAACTTTTTTGAGAAGTTGAGGGATTAAATTATATTTTATTTCAAGGGATTTTCACGAATTTTAATAATTTTAGGGAATATGAAGGAATGAAAACAATTTTTAAGAATTAAAAAAAATTTAAGTTATTCCAAAAGATTGCAAAAAAATTTAAAAGATTTAAAAATTTGAAAAGGATGTCAAAGAATTTCACAAGATTTAAGAGATTTTATAGGACCTCCAATTATATTGAATATTCTAGGGGTTTTTACAAATTTCGAGAGATTTCAACGGATTTATGAATAACTTTAGGGGAAAACTTTAAGTAGTTTTATTTTTAAGTGATTTTAAATTAAATTCATTTTTTACAGATTTCCAACTATTGTAGAAATTTTATAGGACTTTAAAACAAGTAAAAAAATCAAGGTATTTCAATTGATTTTAGCAGACAGAAAAGATTTTAATGAATTAAAAATGATCTCAAAGGATTTCCATTGATTTCAATAAGATTTTTAGCAATTTTAAAGGTATCAAGGAATATAGAAAATTTTTACTATTAAAACTTTATTTTTGTAGGATAGTTATTTTTGTGTAATTCCGTATATGGGTGATCTAAAATAAATCGTTCCTTTGTACTTTCTCTACTTTTCACAATAATTCTTTTAATATTTTTATATTATTTATTCTTATGTTAAGTGTCTTATAATCGTTGCCTATATATTGTATTATATGTTAAATTTTCTGTAATAGCGAAAAAATCATAGGAAAATCATAATAGGCCTATATTAATTTGCTTATAATAGTTTTGCATCAGAGCCAATATCATTCAATATCTATAAGATGTATTAAAATATATTTAAAATCTCTAAAATCTATAAGCTCTTTAGCAATCTCATGCAACATTTTTTGGTCACATGTATGCAATCTTTTGAAATAACATGCAATCTTTCAATCTTGCAATCTAGTGTACACCAAAAATCCGAATAATCAGCCCCTCATGGCCTTTAGAAAAATACTATCTCTGTTTTTCATTACTTTTGAGTGGGAAGGCGTCCAAAATTGCTTAATGGGTTGTTGCATATTTTAAATATTAATTTTTTAAATTAAATTTGAAAATGCATTAAAAATTTAATGTAATTACTAAAGGAAAGTTTTTTCAAATGAGTTAAAATTTTTCAAATGATTAAAAAGTATACTTTTCGAATTTTCGCAGGAAAATCTGAATGGACCAGAAAACCACCGGTAGCACTGCAGTCTGCGTAACGTGGTTGTACGGTTAATGGCAAAATCAGTATGAGCACTAGCGATTGCAAGTGTAAAAATAACCTATTTTGCGTTTATTACTCAAAACTTTTTTTAATAGTGTGAAAAAAGGCCTAGAAGGTGTTTAAAATGCCTATAATATTACATGAACTAGAATTTTTTTAGTGTGGCAGTGCGAATGTACCAAAATTTAAAATTTAGGTTGTGACAAATGTTTTCACATTGAGTGACTTTATGTCATCAAAGGCTAGAGGTGAAAAAATTATTTTCATGATTCCATGAGATTGAATTGTGATTGACAAAAATTTGACGTTATTCTTGACAACATCTCACTTTCACGCTCTTAAATGATATAATTTATTAATATCTCTTTTAGGTTCTATATTTCAAGCAAAATTATATTCTTCAGTGAGATTTGGTTACAAATAGCTGCTGTTTTCTAAGATTTTAAGTAAACAGCTATCTCTTTTAGAAATCGTTAATTGAATTTTCACCAGCTTATTGTGAGGTACTTCGTTAGTCAATGGAGCAACTGCAGAGCATTCCCAGATAGCAAAATTCGCGTACTGTGCGACTCACGTGCATCGCACTGCGTACGGATTTTGTTTCACGTCGTGCGCGCAGGGGACGACGCAAGTGCGCCAGCATATGTGTGACACGTGCGTCGCACGTCGTGCGGCCAGTGCGGGCATGGTGTGTGCACACATATGATATTTCGAGGGTATATAAATAATATTTAGATTCAAATTTCTTAATTAAGAGCAAGTTACTTATTACAAAAGTATTTTTTATTGTAAAAACAAGAACGTGAAGAATAATTTTTCGCAACTTCACAAACTTGTGGATGTGATATTTACGACATTAGCATGTTTGTGTTTACAATACTGAATATTTTTTCTGTTAAAACTTTGGAAAATCGTAAAAAATCTTTTTATCGACTTTATCATTTGATTGAATAGATTCAGAAAAATAAAAATTAATGTCCAAATACACTGATGGTGCAAAATAATTGTTTTTTTGCAATTATTAAAAAAGTTTTTGAATCTAACTTTTTTATTTTCACTTGAAAATATCACACCATATTTTACAATCATGCATTTAAATATTCTAATTTCTTAATTTATTCTTTTTGTATGATTTGGAATATTATTAAGCTTTATAAATAAACCATTTTCAGCATATTTATAATTTACATTATATCTTTTGCGTTATAAATTTATCTCGGCGGCGATCCCAGTTATTTTTCTGTAATCAGCCACAGACTAATTATTAGCTAATAATTAACTCATTCGCTCATTATTGAAATAATTTTTATTTTTATTATATGGACCTCCTTCTCCCGCAGGTACTTATAATCCGCGGTATTATGTAAAAATAATGCCTCTTACAATGTGCGACGCATATGCGCCGCACACCATGCCCATTACAAAGTGCGAGGCATATTCCTTGCATGTGCGTTTTTTCACAAAGTGCGAAGCATATGCCTCGCACGTACATGCCCCTCACAAAATGCGACGCGTATGTCTCGCACTCTGCAGGCACTGTGTGCCTCGCATGCCGTGCGTGTGACGTGCCCTGCACGCTTGAAATCTGGGTTATACAGATTGGTTCAGCGCTTTGCAGGACGTTACGTTTAAAGGTCACAGAGTTATTTAAATAGCAATTTTGATTGCCATAGTTTTTACATGTGTTCTGGTAGGTGAACAATGCGTGGTCCTGCATGTGATTGGTGAGTGATATCAGTTAAAAGCTCATAGGTTGTCCGTGAGACACCACGTCCACGGTAGCGTCACACTTTTATATTTCTGTTTCAATTTGTTTCAAGGAATTTAGAACGCAATATATTACACATAAACAAATTTAAGCTTGATGCGGATACCCTAGAGTAGAGAGCGCGGCCGTCCAAACAAATTTCACGTCCTGGTTATCTCTTATTTGAGCAAAAAGTGACAAATTAACATCGAGTGCGGTCTCATAAACCGCACCACGCTTTTAACATGTGGGTCTTTTCCTCCACTGGTGTAAAAGATTTTTAATAATAAAAGTTAATTATATTTATTAATTTCTTACTTATTCTAAAGTCCCTTTTGTTTATATACTTGTATAAGTTAGATAACAAAAACTTCTTCACTACTCCAATCAGATATAAATATATACAGCAGTATTTTTTTCAACACTGTAAAAACTCGAGATCTCTTTTTTTACGGTAGCATTTTTTCGTGTCCTGTTTTGCAATAGGATAATTTATACTGTTATTTTCAATGCAAAACAAACGATTTTTTGGGTCCTATCAGTAGTCTTATTTTAGCACCACCCGGAACTGTTTTTTTTAAGTCTTATTGTAATACCTAAAACTAGCCCTGAAATAGTACTTTGTTTTTCCAGTGAAAATGATGTATTCAAAAAAGTTTTTTAATGTACTGAAATTTCCAGACTTTTATATGTATTTAAAAAATATGTTATATAAAATTCATGCAACAATCCCATTTTACTTATATGTCATCAAAGAAACCTGAATTGTAACACTTCATTTCAGAGTGTGCGAAAAATCGAAACAGTACCCATTCAACAATTTGGAAGATAAATCAATTTCCTATACTATAAATCAAACCAAGCCAACGCTAGGTAATTCAAACTGCAACTATATCAAATATTCCAAACCAATTAAGTTCATGATCAATTTAGTCCACGAACCAAATACATGGTGTAAACTAAACCACAGACTTGGCTCCCGGTCAAGTTATGTAACACGGAATGTGTCTTATTTCAAAGGAAGAGAGAGAGAGAGAGAAAGAGAGAACTTGATTCGCATTCGTGTTGAGAATAGCAGCTATGCATGAACTAGGTATTAACCGTTCCTCCAACTTCCTGTCAGGCTCAAATTTATACAGATGGCGCTAATTTCGAATTGGCGGTCAAAGGGTTCCGGACAGTTCCACACACCAGCTCGCGATTCTGAAAGTCGCGCCGTGCATTATTAATGACTTAGTCTTTTATTCGACTCTTGTGAGTGGACCATTGAACGTCGCGAATATTTTTCTGTCAACAAAAAAATTAACTTTAATTTCAAATATAATTTTATTTTCTTATCGTACCACACTAGGGGGTCCAAATTTATACCTGTAAAAATTCGACTTTAGATTTTTGGGGATTTACCCCCTTTCCTTCCCCAATTAACTAATTTTCCAGAAAATAAATGCCGTACTTTTTTTTCAAATTGGTCAACTTTAACCCATGCCCCGGGCTTTTAAAACTAATATAGGATTTTAAATAGGAAAAGCTCAGTTTTCTAATAAATCAAAACAAGAAGCATTTGTTATTAATTTTTTGTGAATTAAAGTTTATTAATTTTTTAAAGAGTCTTCAAGGAATAATTTTCATCTAATAACTTTTTATTTTTACCCCCTCTCCCTACCAAAAAAGCCTTGTATTCTGCCCGGAAAATTCCCCAAAAATTTGATCATTTGCTTAAACAATCTTTTTTCTTCTGTAAATCAGGACCATTTATTGTTTCGGATAACTAGAAAAGTTGATCAATGTTAAAAATAGTATTTCGTGTTTAAAACAATTGGTAATTATTGAAACAATTAAAATTTTCAAACAATGTTTTCTCTGGTGATCGTGAAAAGTTATTATCTTATAGAATTAATGATACAATTAACAAACTCTGGAAGTAATATATTTTTTTAAACAATATTTGGAAATTATTCAAACAATTTTCATTTGCCGAAAGAATTTTTCGTTCCCTATGAATTTGGAAAAGTTATTACTTTCTGATGTGAATAATTCAGTTAATGAATGCTAACAGTGATATTTTGTAACGTATGACAGACAGTTTACAAGCACTGAAACAATTTTAATTTGTTTCAACCATGTTTTTTCCGTGGTAATCTCAAAAAGTTGCTCTTTTTTAAAATTATTGATACAATTGAAGAATGTTAAAAGTAATCTTTTTTTGTTTAAGAAATTTAGCTATCAGTTAAACAATTAATAATCAGCGACTGGCGCTTTTTCACAGGAAAGGTAGAGAAAATTCTAGTTTTTTTTCTCAATTTTTTGCACGATGTCGCTTATCATTCAGCATTTTTTTATTTCAGAAAATGCTTCCTAATTTTGTACACAATACTAATTTATTTACTTATTTATTTTTGTTCAATATGATTAGGAATAATTTTTAAAACAAGAATTTCCATTTTTTACTTGATTAAAGGCAAAAATTACAAAAGAATTAATTTTTATTATAGATTGAAATTGAAGCTTCTTGATTCTGATTTCATCAGATATTTCAAACTAATCAACGGTTAAATAAACTCTAAAGATTGTTAGATTGAGATCTTGAACAAAGTTAAAATTTTTTAATGTATAATTGTTTTTTTAAATAAAAAAGATTAATAAGTGTTAATAATTCCTCAATAATAACTTTAAATTTAATTCTACTTTTTAATTAATGTTAGAATAACGTAGAAATATTCCCTATTAATTTCCGCTTCAAATTTCGCTAAAGAGGCAGCCTAAAAGGCCTCGAAAGATGTTCGATCTTGGTAGTATGAAAAAGACGGATAAAGTATAAATACATGGGAGCGAGGGGATTTGATTGTATCTTTTTTTCTCCCTCTTTTTTTAATTGTCATATATCTGTCTCTAATGAGCTGTTTCACAATGTTTTTTAAAACATATTTATCTTATTTTAACTCTTTTTGTGCAATTATATTCTAGTATATTATTTCAAAGCCTGCTTGCTCAATTTTGCTGCACTATTCCACTGTTTTGAGTTTTTTTTTGAAATGTATTTACTCTTAAATTTTTTTTAGATACGTTATGGCTTAATATTTTTTTCAGATTGATTTCGTTAATAATTGAAAATATTGATTAATAAGCGACATATTGTAAGAGATTTAAAAAACTAGAATTTTCTCCCTTTTCTGTAAACAAATAATAATTGCTTAAACAATTAAAAATTAGTTAAAAAACACTTGGACACTTGTCACTTATCAAATAAAAATGATTCATGATAAAAAACTTCCAAAAAATACCGTCTTGAGCATGAATTTAATATAAAACTGCTATTATACATTTTTTGGTTTATTTTCCGGGCACAATACGAGCGCACTTAGGAAGATACTAAACTTTAATTTACAAAATGTTATTCGCAAATACCTTTTTTTTAATTTATTTAAAAACCTCGCTTTTCCTATTTAATATCCTATATTAATTATAAAAGCTCGAGGCGCGGGCTTATGTTCAGCGTTATTGAAAAACAAGAAATTTTTTTCCGGGAAACGAAAAAATTGGAAGAATCAAACACCAAAAATCTAGAGATTAATTTTTGGACAACTCTATCACAGCACGGTTGATGTACCTCCACAATTTTAGAAATGTTTTTATAGAGAAAAATTATAAACACGATATTAACAAGACAATTTGCGCAAAAAATTTTTTTATTTTTGAGCAAAAAGGCGCAAACACATTATGAATCTGAAATGCAGTTATTTGAAAAAACATATTGAAAAAGTTCAGTTTATGCAGAAATTTTGCATAAAAAGACTTTAAAAAGGATAAATATGTTTAGAAACAACATTTTAATCAGCTTATTATAGACAGATATAGAACAAATCAAGAAAGAGAAAGAGAATTACGAAAAAGACAACCAAGCCATTCTCACTCTCAATTCCTTTTTCTTTCTCCGTCTTACTTATACAACTTTGGGACCAACATGTTTCGAGAACATTCAGATTTTTTCATCAGGGTATTATTTATAGGATACTACAAGTAAATATTTCTATCAATTGCTAAATATTATTAACGTAAATATGAGTTTGAAGTTTCTTATCATATTGGTATTTACAATTTTTTTCTCTGGAATAATCTTACCTAGCTAACCAAAAATCTCTCAGTTTTAAAGGATGTTTTCCTTGTGTTGTTTTCAAAATGAATTTAGTGCTTAGTGCGACCCGGTACGGCTCAGTTGCTTTGACAAATATTTAGTAATTTTCAATAAGAATTTGGTACGTGTAAAATTAAAAATTAAATAACTATGGTTCCACATAATTTTTTTTTTAATCATATATAATTGCGTTTTTCATGCTTGTGTTTTAATTGACTGATCAATTGATTATTTTATTGATAGATAGATTGATTGATCAATTAAATTATTAATCAATGAATGGTTTGATTAATAAATTAGTTGAACTTTTGTTTCATAAATAAATTGATAATTAATTTTCTTTGAATATGATTGATTATCATGAATTCCAAAGAAATTGACATATTGTGGGGCTTATAAACGGTAAGAGGCACAGTCCAGTCAGAAAGATAGAGTCTTCCTACGTGTTCAGTAGAAAACTAAAACTAACTGAATCGCAAATAACTTTCTAACAAAATGCAAAAATCACGGGGTTTCTTTTCCAAAAATGTTTTATTTACAAAACAGATGAGATTATTAATGCAAAAATATCAAGAATAGAGATAAATTTCAAGAAACCACAAATATATTCAAACAATCGATTTTGAATTTGGTAATCAAAGGCTGTTACACAAAAATGAACAGCTAAAAATGAAAAGATTAAAAGGACTCTTGACAAGCTAAATGGACGAGTACCATCTTATGTTATTCAAGAATGCATACATACAGATAACAAATTGAATAGGAGAATCGCTCTCAATAATAAAAAACTAGACAAAAAGTTCGCGAATTTAATTCAAAATCAAGGCGATATCCAAAAGGTAAACTTAAATATTCGCTATGTTCCTTCACATGATAGAACTGAGCCATGGTTTCTGAATCTATCACCAATTAACATACTTTTTGAAGTGGTCAACATTTTGATATTGCGGAAAGGTTTCGGTAACAAATTTTGGGAAAAAAAGTTTATTCAATGATTAGAAGTTGTTTGAGATGTCGAGATTAAAATCTACGACATCCCATGTATTAAATTATATAAATTCAGATCTAAGCTATCGGGATTATCTAATGATTTTATTACAAATAATAAATTACTTTCAAAAATAGACGAAGAAATAAATTAAGAGGACAGATACTAATTAATTTTTGAAGAAAAACCCTGATCTCCTGATAATGTGCGCAGACAATAGTACAGGAAATCTGTCATTTTTGAGGGAAAAAGAATGACCAAAGCTATTTTATTTCATACATCATTAGTGGGGCATGCGTATAGCACGAAACCAAGTTTTCGGGACCTCCTCCCTCATGGTTTTTAAAAAGTAGAAAACTTCTTGGATTTTATTTTTTGTGAGAACAATAGGCCGTAGAGAGAAATCTTTTTAACAAAAATTGTATAGGACTCTATTATCTACAAATTATCTCATGCAGCTGCTGCGCTGCAACCAAAAATGCACAAAATAGAGGGCGCCAAAAGTTGCTAAAAATCAGTATTTGCACTTTTTCAATTCGAAACAACAATATTTTCACGATCAAAAGGTTGAAAAAATTGTAGAGCAGAAAAAAAGTTTGAAAACAATAAGAAAGTTTATATCTTGCGATGCACCGGTTTCAAAATACGGCGCTTTGAATTTCTAATATCTGGTTATATTCTTAAGAAGTACAGTAAATTGTTCT
>JAUELO010000030.1:974717-996225 GCA_032357855.1 Amphibolips quercusostensackenii | reverse complement strand
ATATTTTTTTTTAGGTCATAATCTAAAAATTTGAGGGGCGTTCGCAGAACAAAACCCAACTTGGGAAATAACGGACACCCTAATAATTATATTTTTGTGTGCAATTGTGAAACCGTTTAATTTTTTAAGCCTTGAAACTAAAGTTTTTTTCACTTTGATAGCTAGAAGATCCAAAATAAAGGGTAAAAATAAAGGAAAAAATAAATTTGGCTTTTTAAAATAACTTCCCTCTTTTTCTTTTTGTTTCCTGATAGAAATGGGATTTCTATACTAAATAATTTTAGATTTAAATATTCCAAATTATTTGGTTTCAATTTTCCATGTACAAAACTGTCTGGTTTTTTATACTCTTCAAAATCGTAGAATTTCAATTTGAATGAGTTAATAGTTGCATAATTTCCAGTTTAAATAATTTGTAATTAAACAATCTCAAATTAAGTGCCTCCGAAATAAATTAAAAACAATGCAAAATTAAAAAAGTAATTTTTTCAAATTCAAGCCTTAAAAATAAGAGGATTGTAGAAACACGCATTTAAAAGGAAATTATTTCTTATTTGAAAATTTTCTGAAATATTAAGCATTTATAACTTATCTTGAAAAATGAAAAGAATTTTGAATTGAATGGCCTAAAATTGTGCAGTTTGAAAAATTTGAATCATAGCGATCTCCATTTGTATTCTGTTTTTTTAGTTTTTTATTTCCAATGAAATATCTTAACAGTGTCTAATTATTAGTTGAACATTAAAAAAGTGAATCATTTAAAATTAAAATATATTTTATCAGAAGATTTCAAAAATGAATAATAATTCTAAATGAAATCCTAAAAATTATAGATTTCAAATCTAATTTAATTTTCAATTTTTTAATGTTTGTCACTGAAAATTACTGTATTTTGAGAGTTTTTGATGATAATTTTATTTAAAGGTTCACAAATGAAAATTTGTTTATTTCGAACCTTGAAAATGAGAAAATTAGAACTTTCTTATCTAATAACAGTTCAAAACTCTAGAGTTTCAGAAACTTTGACTTTAAAACATTTAATTTAATTCAAATTTCAAATTGTCAAATTTCAATCGCTCAATCTTGAAAATAATTAAAATTTAATAGTGAAAAATTTTTAATTACTAAATTGTAAACGCTTCTAATTAGAAAGAATATATTTACAATTTTTTAAAATTTTAAATGAACCATTTTTAAAAATCTAATATGCAAATATTTCAATTTTAATACGTTTCAAAATTGTCTTATTTCCAATCATAAATAATTAAATTTTGAGACTCTTCAAAATAATATAAAATTGTGTAATTTTAAACGCTTTAAATTAAAAATAATACATTTTTAAATCCTTTTATTTATTTATTTATTTATTCATTTAGAGATGGTACAAGTTCATTTTATTTTCATTACATTCGAAATATCGTCCTTTTTTCAAAATTTTATCTAATGATAAATAGATTAAATTGTAAAATACAAATAGCCTTTTTTCTCAATTTGTGCTTAAAAACGACCAAGATTTACACTTCCGCTTAAATATTTTGCATGACATGTCGAGCGCTGAATGCTCTTTAAATGTAGAAAAAATGGGTTTCCTTCAGCGTGATCGTAAATATAATATATCCTGTTCTGTGTACTATACAATGCCTATTATCTTCTCTACGAGTAAAGACAGCATCTTTCCCATTCAGTGAAAGTTATTGGTGAAAGTTAAGGTTCGATGGTACAAGTTGCATGACCAAAACGGTATATACGTTCATTGAAATACATTCAGAATGATATTATTCTGAAAAAGTTGTCTGGATCGTTTGCTGAAAAAACTTCCACTTTTTCTTTTTTCTCCCTGAAATCCAAATTGAATTGATAGAACTCAATGAGAAAATCTTACTACTATTATATTTTTGGTTCAGAATTAATGTTATTGGTTTAAAGTTCTACTATTTGGTTGAAAATTCAAATGTCTGTTTGAAAATATTTTTTTTGTTTGAAAATTAATTTTTCAAATTGAAAATTTAACTATATATCTTTTTTGGTCAAAATTTAACTACTGGCTTGAAAGCTGAACTACTTTGTTAAATATTCATTTTACTGGTTGATTATGCAACTATTTTGTTGCAAGTATGTTTTTTCTTTGTTGACAATGTATTTTTAAAATTAAAAATTTATCTGTCACATTGCTGGTTGAAAATAAATTGTTTTAACTTAAAAATTCTATAACTTGGTAGAAAATAAATATTTCTGATTGGGAGTTTCAGAGCTTCGTTGAAAGGAGATCTACCCTACTAAAAATTCATTTTATTATTTGAAGATCCATCTCTTCAGTTTAAAATTTAACCAAAAAGTTAAAAAAATTAATGTGTCTTGTTGCAAATTCGTCTTTTTCGGTAAATATTTAATCTTCTTATTGTAAAATACAACTAATTGGTTAATCTAACTAGTTAAAAATTTATTTTATCAGTGAAAGATGCATGTCTTTCGTTAAAAATTTAACTATTTTGTTGAAAATTCGCTTTTTTCTGGTTTAAAACAAATTTGTTGGATTGCATTCAACTATTTTTTCTTAAATTTATTGAATTAAGTTTAAAATTTAACAATTTTTTGAAAATTCTCTTTCTATTTTTTTTAATTAATTTTTTCAAGTGCAAGTTTAACTGTTTTATTTTTCGTTAAAAATTGATCATTTTCAGTTTGAAATTTAACTATTTGATTGAAAATTACATTTTTATTGAAAATTCATATTTCTGGATTAAAAGTTTAAATGTTCCGTTGAAAATTTATCTGTTTGGGTTAAAAATTCTATTATTTTTGTAAAAAATTCCACTTTTGATTGGAAAAGATGATTTTTGTTAAAAATTTATATTTTTGGGTTGAAAATTTATGTTTTGGTAGAAATATGATATTTTTTGGTGGAAAATGCAGCATCAAAAATAATTCTTTTTAGTTAAGGATTTAATTATTTTGTTAAAAATTCGTTCTTTTTGTTCGAAATATCAACTATTAAATTTTCTCATAAGAATTCATATTTTTGATTAAATTCGACTGTTTTTTTTAATAAAATCATTTTTGTGGGTTCAAATATCAACTATTAAATTTTTCGTTGAGAATTAATCTCTTTCAATTAAATTCAATTACTTGGTTGTATGTTGAACTTCTTCGTTAAAAACTTTTTTTTTTGTTGAAGATTCATCATGTTAGTAGAAAATGGTATTATTATGTTGAAAATGTATTTTGTTGTTTATTTGTTTGTTTTTTTAGTGAAAATTTGTTCATTTGGATTTCAGATGCAATTGTATTCTAAAAAAATGATCTTTTTGGCTTGGAAATTCAACGATTTAGTTGAACATACAACTGTTTTTGGTTAAATCTTTTTTATTAAAAATTTTGACTATCTGGTTTAAAATTTATTCTTTGCAGATCAGAAATCGAACTATGATGTCACAAATTTAACTATTTTGTTAAAAACTCAATTATTTGTATGAAAATTGAACTATTTTGTTAAAAATTAATCTTTTTTGTTCCAAAATTTAACTATTTCGTTAAAAACTGGTCTACTTGCTTAAAACTTTAATTGTTGTGTTGTAAATGCAACTGTTTGGTCTAAAAGTATTCTTTTTGTTTGTTCAAAATATAACCTGTTCCCTATTATTTCTCTATTTTCCTAGAAATTACACTATTTCCCTTGTACATAAAGCTTTCATTTTGGGCTATAAGGTCTGTTAAAATATTATATGTTTTGTCTTTTATTTTGATGGTTTATCAAATGAAATCAAACACAAAATTTTGACCTCAAGTAGAAGAGGGGAAGGGATCCGCATTTGTGACGTCACCCTGGGTAATCTAAGCCAATCTGTAACGAAGGAAGCGAGGGGTTGAAAAAGTGTTTAAAATAGCGTGACGTAGTTTTTGAACAGCCCCTTGTTTGATATTTATTATAATAGAATTTTGTGAAGTCATGTGTTATTGTATTAAGAACGATTAGCTCCCAATTTGTGAGGTTCCCATAAATTTTTTCTTCAATCAGTCAAGAATTACACATTTAAATTAAATTCAGAAAAAATTTACTGAGTAAGACTTGTTTACGAATAGCCATAAGACTGGGCGAAGCAAGACATTTTAAAAAGTTTTCCCCTGTATATTACTGGAACAAATTTAAATTGAATATTATTAATATCTCTTTATACAGTGTCTAATTCTTCCTTCTCCTAATGTTAAAACATTTAATTTAGCGATAAGTAACTACTTCTTGCAGTCCAAAGTACCTCCAGCTTTACTTCTCAGTTATAATTATCTTGCTGCCTCTTATCGTGCTCGTCACATTACACATTTTTAGTAATGAAATGAAGAACTTCAGTCACAAATTAGATTTCTTTCATTTGAGTAGTGACCACTTATTATTATTTTTAAAGAAAAAAGGATAAAAATAATTCAATTTCTCCTCCAGTTTTCACTGTTGTTGAAAACAGACGTAACGTTAATGTAGCGGGAAAGTGCTATTTTTAAGATCAGGAAAATACTTTATGTCAATACCTAAAGATGCTGACAAAGTGCTATAGGTTTTTCTTCCTCTTCTTTGTTCTGCAATTTATACCTGCAGAACAATCATTGGATCTTTTATCTCCAAGGCCAAATTTTTCGCAGACTTATAAAAAAAGTTTAAAAATTCTGAGTGTATTTTCACACCCCGGAAAAAGTCACCTCGACGTATTTCATCCATTTTTGGAGGAATTAGCTCGTAGAGGACATGATCTTACAGTGGTTTCCTATTTTCCTAAAAATGTAAACAACAGCAATAATAACATTTCAAATTATAAATCTATAAACCTTGCAGGATCTGTGAATATTTTATTGAATGTCATTGATTTGGCAAAACTGCCTAGTGGTTTTCTTGTGCATAGAATGATACGATTTGTAAACATGGCTTCAAATCATTGTAAGGCAGCACTCAATGTTCCAGAGGTTAGAAATTTGATTCATTCTAATGAAGAGTTTGATTTGATAATAACAGAAAGTTTTAATAGTGATTGTTTTTTCGGTTTCGCTCATAAATTTAAAGCCCCAGTCATCGTACTTTCGAGTTGTGAAATTATGCCTTGGGTTAATTCACGAATAGGAAATCCTGATAATCCTAGTTACATTCCATTTCTTTCTTCAAATTCATCTCCACGAATGAGTTTTTTCGAAAGATTAAGAAATTTATTGGAAATGAATTTCTACAAGATTATTTATGAAAAAGTACACCACTGGTCTATCCAAAAAATTGTAGAGGAGGCTTTTGGACCAGGTGTTACTCCACTTAGTGAACTCACAAATAGAATGTCTGTCTTGCTTGTTAACACACATTTTAGTATTTTTGGAGCGAGACCATATGTTCCAAATGTTATCGAAATAGGTGGAATACATATTAAGCCTGTAAAACCTTTGCCAGAAGATATTAAAGAATTTTTGGACAGCGGAAGTGAAGGTGTTCTCCTCTTCAGTTGGGGATCTATGGTCAAAGCTTCTACGATGTCGAAAGAAAAATTAAAATCTATACTAAAAGTGATAGGTAGCATTCCGAGAAAAGTTATTTGGAAGTGGGAGATTGATGAACTTGTTGAGAAGCCACAAAACTTAATGATTAGGAAGTGGTTGCCGCAGTATGACATAATGAGTAAGTAAGATACGATTATTTTATGATTTTCTCGCTGAAAAAGTTTGATAGGATTTGATGAATAAAGTTAATACTTTCAAATCTGTTTTCTGTATCCGCAATTTTTGACATTCCCTTCACATTTCTATTAAAAGATTTTAAGAAAAAGTCTATAAAGATCTTTTTTTGAAAGTGTCGCACCAAGTCCTAAAAATGCAATTACTCTTAATCAAACGTTTGGATAAAATTAATACTGATTTATATTAAAGCGGAATGGACCAGTGTCTCAACAATTCCTATACATTTCAGTACGTTTTTTGATAATAATTCAATTCAATTTTATCGAATATAATATTTCAAATTAATAACCACTTTAGTACGCTTTTTTTATAGAAGTCTAGTGCAATCCTATCAAATATGACATTCTATATTTCTATCCACTTTAAAATGCATGCTCAATCCGTTTAACAAAATGCTATCCGTTGAAAAACCTAATATTTTTTAATCACGTTTTTCCCATTGAAACTCTACTGAATCCTACGTCTTAAAACCTCGAAAATATTTATCAAATTCTATCCATTGTAGAATCTTATACTTTTTCTATCAACAGTTTTTTTATTGAAACTTTTCTAAATCTTATTTATGCCAGTCTTGCGTAAAATCCTGTTTTTAAGAACCTAAAAAATTTCTGTCAAATTTTACTCGTCAAAAAATTTTATAATTTTCTATCAAGATATTGCCATTCAAAGTCTATTAAATCATATTCACTGAGCCACAGTAGATAAGATTTAAGAAAATTCCAATAAAAAGCTGTTGATAGATGA
This sequence comes from Amphibolips quercusostensackenii, assembly GCA_032357855.1. Lineage (NCBI taxonomy): Eukaryota > Metazoa > Arthropoda > Insecta > Hymenoptera > Cynipidae > Amphibolips > Amphibolips quercusostensackenii. The sequence goes on along the minus strand of JAUELO010000030.1, from coordinate 989,778 downwards.
TAATTAGATTTCTCGACAGATAAAATTTGATAGAAATTTGCAAGATTCTAATCCGAGAATGTCATAAAAGTTTGAACATGATCAGATTTAATAAAATTTTAGTGGTAAGCTGTTGATAGAAGAATGTAAGATTTCTCAACGAATAGAATGGGATAAAGACTTCTAACATTCTTGAACATAAGCTTTAATACGAGTCCTTAGACAATACGATTAGATAGAATTTAAATGAGAAACTATTGATTCAAAAATATAAGATTTCTCGATGGATAGAATTTGATAAAAATTTCCGAAATTTCAGAAACTAATTTTTTACTTAAGTTTTTCATAAATAAGATTTGATACAGCTTTAATGAGAAAATTTGATAGAAACGTCAAAGATTTTGGAACATAGGATTTGATACAAAGATTGGTGCCGTTAAGATTTGATAGAGTTTCAATAAAATGCTGTTGTAAGAGAAGTATGAGATTCCTGTACAAATAGAGTTTGATAGAAGTTTTCGAAATTTCGAAATATAGGATTTGATGAAAGTCTTGTGCCGCCCTCCCGGTTTCTCCAATGTAGACTTTGCAAGATTCGTAGTTTTTCACACGATTGAAACCCGAAGAAACTCTTTTATTATAATAAATCATCGTGAAAGCATTAAATCTATTTATCTTCTTTGTTTGAATTTCATCTCTTTGGTTGAGAATTGAGCTATTTTGTTGAAAATTAGTTTTTTTTTATTATTTGGAAAATAATCAAGTGTTTTTGATTCTAAATGTAAGCTTGTTTTGGTTGAAATATTAAGTATTACATATTTCGTTGAGAATTACTGTTCTTTTTGTTTAAAAATCAACTGCTTTGTTTAAAATTCAACTATTTAAAAACATTTATTTTTGTTGTTGTGAAAGATTTATCATTTAAGTTTGAAATTCATATTTTCGGATCGAGAATTCAACTGTTTTGCAGAAAATCTGTCTTTTTGGTAAAAGATCTCAACAATTTAGTATGAAATCAAACTATTTTGTTGAGAGTTAATTTTTTTGTTGAAATTTCATATTTTTGATTGAAAATTCCACTATTTTGTAGAAAATAACTTTTTCGCATAAAAATCATATTTTTTATGAAAATTCAACTGATTTGTAGATAATTCGTCTTTTTGGCTTCAAAATTGAACAATTTGATTGGAAGTTGATCTAAAAATTTATCGTTTATAAGGTAAAAATCAACTTCATATTTATAAGAAAATTAATGTATATGCGGTAAGAAAATTAATCTATGTTAAAAATTCATCTTTTTGGTTGAATATTCAACTATTTTGTTGAGAATTTTTATTTTTTATTTAATTCTACTAATTTAAAATTCGCATTTTTATAGAAAATTCATCTTATATTGTAGAAAAATCAACTCTAATAGTTGAAAATAGAATTTTATGTTGAAAATTGAATTTTCTTCTAACGAATTCGTCTTTTTGGCTAAAAGTTTAACTGCTTTTGGTTGAGTTTTAATTTTTCTTGTTTGGAAATTTAACTATTGGTTCTAAAATTTAATGTTTCTTTTTAAAAATTCACCTTTCTCGGTTAAAAATAAACTTTTTTGCTTAACATTGAATTATCTACAAAAAAATCGTACTTTTGGCTCAAAAACTTTAACTATTTGTTCAAAAATTATTCTATTCAATAAAAAATTCGTCTTTTTGAGTTGTAAATTGACCACTTTTTCTAGTCAATTTTAGAAATTAAAGAATTTCACATTATATTTAACGTGGTACCTGCATTATTTTTATTTAAAATAATTCATTTTCCTATTATTCTTCTATTTGCGTGAAAAATCACCCTATTTTCCTAGTTTTGAGAGAATTTTGGGTCACGTTTTTGGTTGGAAATTCAACAATTTTTATAGAAATTTGACTATTTGGTAGAAAATTAACTTTTTGTTAAGAAATCATATTTTTAGTTTGGAAATCCAACTGTTTTGTAGATAATTCGTCTTTTTTGCTTGAAAATAACTTATTAGACAAATTACTGTCGTCAGCGAGGAGTAACAGTGACGGTGGTCAAAAATAGCCAAATATTAGTAAGGTAGTTTATGGAGGGCCCCTTATAAAAATTAAAAAATGTTTTACTAGAACTAAAAATGCTTATATTTTTTGTTAAATAATGTTTCTCAACGATTTTCTTACTATTTTTATCTATAGTAACAGGGGAAGCTAAAAGGTTAAAATGTTAATTCAGAAGACAAGTGCCTATAAAAGACTCTAATCCATATACGTATATATTTCACCAATGGAATTACATAAACCTAATCCCTAGTGACATAAGGAGTTAATAAATCTAATTTACACAGAAGTGACTCGTCGCTCCAAACTTTCCTCAGTCTGATCAATACTTGTAATGAGTAAAGTCTGCAAGTGTGAAAGTTTATCTAATTAATACCAAATTATACATAATAAATAATCCATAGCTGAGCATATGTATCCCTAAAATGATTTACTTCAATCATCAGCTATCTTTTTCACGTTGATCTCACATTGGTCACCATAGTGACCAATCAAGTTACGTCTATCTCATTTACATTAAGAGTCACTTTGACGTCTTCAAACCTCTCTTCGAAGAGCTTGCCCATCGATGTCATGATTTGACAGTAGTGTCCTATTTTCCTCAAAATTTAAATAACAACTATGTCGAATATATTTTAAACGACAAAGATATAGATCTCTCGCGACCAGTGAATTTTCAGCTTGATGTAGTTGATTTATCAAAGATTGATTATTCTTCCATTAATGTTGTACATGAAATTGTTTTACTTCTGATGAAAAACTTGACTTGATAATAACATAAATATCCAGCAGTGACTGCTTTCTAGGCTTTTTTCATATATTTCAGGCACCTTTCATCATTGTATCATTTCATGAAATTGTATCTTGGGCAAACATGCGAATCGAAAATCCAGATAATCCTAGGTACATCCCAGCTTCGTTAATGACTTGCCAGCCCCAAATGTTTACATTATTTTTTATAGACAAATTTTTATAGCTTTGTCTATATATTTAGTAAAGTCACTCTGTGAAATAGGATCTCGATGGTACATTCATGAAATAGTGGAAAATGCCTTTGTACATGGTATCCCTCCTCTTTCCAAAATTGGTAAAAGGTCTTCAGCTTTGTTGCATAATACGCATCACTCGATTTTTGTGCAAGGTCCTATGTTCTCCATGTAGTAGAAATAAAAAAAATACATAATCAACCTGCAGAAGCTTTTCCTGAAAATAAAAAGAAATTTCTGGACGGTGCGAGTGAAGGGGTTCTTCTCTTCAGTTGGGGATCTATGATCAACGCTTTGACATTGCTAGAAAAAATGAAGGGCCTTGGTTAAGATGTTTGCTGAAATTGTGAAAAAAGTTGTTTGGAAGTGAAGAAGTAAGGAAATTTCTTAGGTACGTGAGAATATAATAATTAGATACAAACGTATTTCAAGGAAAATAAATTCATCAGCAGCAAAGATATTTTGTCGGGAGTCAATCTGTCTGTCGATAAATCTATTAATAAATTAGTATCAGTGGCAACACTGATCAAATTTCTTCATCATTCAAAAACTCTAATTAAAAACAGGTGCTGCAGTTTGTCCGCAGTTGAAAAGTGAAACTTCTAGATCTATTGTAAAAATATCTTACATTTTTTATTGTGGTGCGTTTTAATAATTTTCTCGTGAAAAATAAAATTTTCTTTGATCTTCTGCTAGTGATACCTTTACAATTTTACGTTTTGAGTTCTTAAGAAAATTTTTCACTAAAACTAGCAGCAAATTCTAAGAAAAAATTAAAGATTATCATTGTGTTTCATTACCCATGAAAAAGTCATTTTGACTCAAATCTTATAATACATTCAATTTCATACTAGTCGAGGAATTTAGCAGTGACTTTGAGCTTCGCCCACAGATTTCAATTTTACTAATTTTCACCTCTTCCCATCAAATTATGCTATGGGCTAATCAGCGAATATAAAATACAGAAAATCTCAGTTATATTCTGAGTATTACTCTTGGATTATCAATTTCTGTACGCCACTGCATTTATGTGGCTTACACAGAGAATGGTGGAGGATGATTTGCACCTGGTGTTCCCCGTCTTGGCGAAATTGCAAAAAAGTCTTCTAAACTTTTGACACACGCAAATTTTTCTTTCTTTGGAGCGAGACCACTTATTCTGAATGTTAGAGGTTGGTGGACTTTATATTCAAACCGTAAAACTTCTGCCTAAAAACATAAATAAATTTCAGAATAAGGCTTCAGATGGGTTTCCTTTTTTAAGTTGGGGATCTATGGTCAAGGCGTTGAGTTTGCCGAAGAAAAAATTATCAGGAATTTTCAGCGTGATTTCTATCATTCCAAGAAAAGTAATATGGTAATGACAGGTGACTAAATTTCCAAAACGACCCAAAAATTTGATGATTGTAAAGTGGTTGTCTCAATTTCATATAATGAGTGAGTGTATGTTCTTCATCTCTTTTTAAGCCTTCGAAACCGTACCCTGAATCTTCTCAACCATATCCTGAATTTTCGTTAAATTGAATTTTTTGTCTAAATTCATAACTAAATATTTACGGAAAAAATTAACTGTCCTACAGTTTTTTTTTAAATTATGAAAATCGATTTGACGTGAAGGCATTATGGAACTAAGAAATCTACTTTACAACAAATTTGGAACACATTTATTCTGAAGGTGTGCGAAATTGATCTTATATAAAAGCTGTTTCTTTGCTTGAGCAATCTGAATTGTTGCACTACTCAAATATTTTTGACAATTTACTTATCATGATTGTCTAAAGTTTGACACCAATGGTTTTTCAATGTATAGAAACAGAATTTTATCAAATTTAAGAAAACAAAATATTCATGTCACAAGGTATGAAGCTGTCCTAAATAAAAATAATATTCTTTTGTCATTGAGTGAAGTAATCTACTGGTATCGATAGACAGGTCATATTATTTTGATCCGTGTTTGTGTAATCATAAACAAATTTTTATTGAATTGTAAGGCGGTCTAGTCTTTTGCAGTTATATAATTCATATCAGTTTTGATTAGATTAATAATATTAAAATAATAATAATCTTAAACTTCGGGATCTCAAGGCTACACGGTCAAGCTCAAATTTAATCAATATTGATAGTTAAAATCGATGAAAAAGACCAGTTAGCAATTGCAACCAATTTTAGAAAGGCAACCAAACTGTATTTAATAAAAAAAAGGTAGTTTTGATCATAAATTTTTACTTATATAAAGTTACTTGGATATTTTTTTCTTCCATCCTGAACACAATTCGGCATTTCTATTCAATTTGATCAACAATTTTTGCTCATGATACATTTTCCGATAGAGTCTATACGATTCTAATTGTTTCCTTTTGCGTGAAGTTTATTTTATTTAAGATACAGAACTATTTATTTTGCGAAATACAAAATTCTTAAATAATATTCAAAAGTATATTTATTACAAAAGTAACAAATAGTATTGTAGAGAATCTTTTAAGGGATAAAATTAGCTGATGTCTAATTAAAGTGGTCCTTATTACGTAAAAAAAATAATTTTCACAAAATCGGATGATATTTAAAGGTCTTGCAGTAGCTTTGAATTTTCCCGTGTACATAGAAAACGTACGCCAGCATATTTTCGCCCACTAAAAAATTTGCTTGAATTTAAAAATCTAGATACAGAATAAAAAATGATAAACGCGTTCGAAATTTTTTTACTTTTTTCGGATGCCAACCTGCCAAACTGCGCGCTACATGCATTATCGCATCTAATCAGTTACACCCGGTAAAGATTTGGCATTTAATTAATGAGTGACCCAGTTTGGCAGGAAAAATTGAGTTCATCAAAGTGTGATACCAAATCTCTCGAACTTGTATTAAAGCAATCTAATTCATTCCATAATTACCATCAAGAAGCGTTGGATTTTGAGCAAAAGTATTGCGAACAAATTTGAAAAATATAATTTTAATACTTAAATTTGTTACTAATAGTAAAAAATAGTGCGAATCAATAATTCTTTCATAAAAAGAAACTGTTTCATCTGTATTTTTTTTACTACTGGAGGTTAGATCCATAGATCCTACTTCTGAGGAACTCTTTTATCCAAAATTCACTGAGGCTTCAAGAGAAAAATTCGGAATTCTCGCAGTGTTTCATTATCCAGGCAAAAGTCACATTTTCCCTAAAATGTAAATCTAACCAACGGCAAAGTGCTTCGAAATTGTAGGGATATAAATATTGGTGTAGCTGACAACGGATGAGGTAATGTTATTCATCTGAATCAAATTGATTATTCTGTTTTAAGGAATATAAAAGGACTCTTTTTCTATCGCCAATGGTCGCTTGAGATTTGCCATTTGGGCCTTAATATTCCAGCGATGCGTGAGCTAATCAGATCTGATGAAAAATTCGATTTAGTAATAACAGAAAACTTCAACAGTGATTGTTTTTTGGGATTGACTCATAGATTTAGAGCTTAATTCATTGCTCTCTCCTCCCATAAAATTGTTCCATGGGGTAATCCCAGAATGGGAAATCCTGACAATCCTAGTTATATTCCAGTATCTTCTCTTGGACTCTCACCTCGAATGAACTTTTTCAATCGAATTTGTAACACAGTTTACCTGAATTTTGCTAAATTTTTATACGAACTTGCGTATCAGTGGCCAACACAAAAAATGGTGGAAGAGGCTTTTGGACCTGGGGTCCCACCTCTTAGTGACATTGCAAGAAATACCTCAGTACTGCTGACAAATACGCATTATACTTTGCATGGAGCAAGACCACATGTTCCGAACGTAGTGGAAGTTGGGGGACTTCACATTCGACCTGTAAAACCTCTGCCAGAAAATATAAAGAAATTTTTGGATGCTGCAAGTGAAGGGGCTCTGCTATTTAGTTGGGGATCTATGGTAAAAGCTTCTAGTTTACCAAAAAAAAAAGCTGGAGGAAATTCTCTGGGTGATTTGGTAGTATTCCAAGGAAAGTTATTTGGAAATGTGAAGTTAACGATCTTCTATATCAACCTAAGAATTTAATCATTATGAAATGGTTGCCCCAGTTTGATATAATGAGTAAGTAGGTATATATTATAGAAATCCAGCATTGTATCGCGTGTAAACAATTCTTTCGCAAATTGAAAATTCTGGCTTCATTCATTTTGAGAGGGTATTTAATATTGTGGGTACTCTTGTTTGAGTTGTTCTCATCACAAAAAAAAACAGATGTGGCTAATTTTGCGGGTAATGTTTAAGTAGATGAAGTTAAAATTTTTCACATTAAAACAAAACAAGATTTAAGAGAGTTGACATGGTAACGTCCATGGAACGTCGAGTAATTAGGTAATTATGATTTTTGAAATTTTAGACAGATTTCAAGAGATTTCAAAATATTTCGAAAGACTTAAGATAATTTTGAAAAATGACAGATTTTGTGTGTAATATAATGAGATTTTCAAAGATTTTTAGGGAGTTCATCAGATATCAAGGAATCTCAAACGATTTTAAGGTATTACGAGAGTTTTATGGTATTTTAAACGATTTAAAAGGATTACAAGAGGTTTTACTGATTTGAGATTATTTTAAGATATTTCAAGAGTTCGAAAAAATTTACCTAGCACAATTTCAGAGAAAGTTTTAACTTTTCAAGGGATTATACAAGATTTAAAGGATATTCGGGATAAAACAGTCAAGTTTAAAATGACTTAATTTTTATCTTAATTTATGAAATTGACAAAAAAAGTTCATTGATTATTGCAACAAATTTTAAAAAAGAAACAAGCACTAATAATGAAAAAATTCAAAGACATAATTGTTTATCTATATGTTTTTATTGGCATATATGCGTTTTTTCATCCGCTTTAGACAAAGGTCATAATCTTAATTCAATTTTGAGTTACAACAGCTGATTATATTTTTTTTAAGGTTTTTTACAATTCTATTTATTATGTTTTTACGGAAACTATTTTATTTAGAAATAATACATACAATTATTTTAAGTTTGAAATTTTTCAAATAATGATAAATGTACAAATAACTACATTGAACTAAATAATTATGAGTCCAACTATTTTTTTTTTGTTTAGGCTTGGATTTTTCTTGTTGAATTTTTTACAATAATCGATAAAACTTATTCATGAATTTCATAAATAAATTGTATAAAGGGTTAAAAAGCGACTTAATTTATCATGAAAAATTTTTGACAACTTTAGATCAAAATTATCCATTTTTGCATATCCAAAATTAATTGTTACTCAAATTCATTCATGTGTGCCGAGTGACAGTTGTTATACTTTTAATTGAAAGTCATTAGTTATTTATGACCAGCACAAAATTATTGATATAAGCAATGTTTTAAAAAATCTTTAATTTTAGGGTGAGAAGAAAATTATAATTTTTCTATACTGGGCTACACATAAATTTTAATTTCTTTGAAAATTAATTTCTTTCTTCTAAAAGCGTTTCTTAAGATTCACCTCATTTTAAGTCTCACTTTCAAAATATTTACAGCTCCCCAGGACCAACAGAAAATGTTTTAGAGAGCGTTTAACCAAAAATGAAACACTTAAATTTTAAGTTTAAAAAAATTAGTTTTCAACTAAAAAAATCGAATTTTCAACAGAATACTCTAAAATAAAAAGTGAATTTTTTAACACAAGAGTTAAACTTTCAACTAAGTATTTAAATTTCAAACTGAAAATATGATTTTTAAAGCAAGAAGAATAATTTTCTAACAAAGTGGAATTTTTAAAAAATAATTCATTTTCTACAAAAAAATTAATTTTTAAAAAAGGATGTCGAAATATTCAACACGGTGGATGTGACTATCAAACGAAAAAGACGAACATTCAAAAAAGTAGTTTAATCCGAGGTTGATTCCTTAAAAAAACAGATTAATTTTTTATAAAAAGATTACTTTTCTACCAATAAACGAATTTTTCAACAAAATCGGGTTGAGTATGGTATGGTACTGGTGTGGAGCAGGATGTCAGTTACAAATAACGCCCGTATTTGTTAATTTGTATGTATATTTTTTTGCGTGAAATAGCTTCTTCTAGCTGAAAAAATAGTGCTGTGATGCAATTTCCGTTTTAAAATACATGTCAGAAGTGTATTTATAAAAATACATTTTTTGTCGAAAAAGGATAGAAAAGCATTTAACAGAAATGAAATACTCACAGCATATTTGCAAAAACTCGGCGTATGAAATGTTATCGTGCAATAGGTAAAGTATTTTCTAATACTTCTGATATCATAAATTGACTCTATATACGTTCCAAATATATTACAATTAATCAAATCTTGCAACATCACATAATTTCATGTCGGAAAACTCGAAGGATCTTGTGAATCTCGTAATTTTAATATTGTTTCATTTTTTTATAGATACAATCCTGCATATTTTTCTAGTTTATTTGCACAATATAATGTCCTGAATTATATTATGAGTGGTAGTTTTCAGAACAAAAAGCTTCTTTTTTTAAGTTAACAATTAAATGTAAATTCAAGTCAATACTGAATTTGAAATTTTATATACCTATTTTGAAATTTTAATTTTTAACATAATACATAATAGAAACCATTTAGGAATAAACTGTGATTTATCAAGGTTTTAGCTCCATGAGAAGCATCCTTGTACGATTGGAAAATCCTAAATTCTCGCATATTTTTTAGTTACTTCGAAACGCGAATCCAAAAACAAACTTTCTTTACACTGTTTCAATCTTTATTTGCTTTAAAATTAAATGTTAATATTTCTTAATTCAGGATAAAAAAAAGAAAATATAAAATAAATTAAAATTATATGATTTCGAACATATTGATCAATACCTGTTATGAATTTTCGCGACTATGGTACCTGTTGGTAAACAAGATATTTATTGAGAATTCTAACTTTACGTCACACTCGGTCAGTTACGTCGAAATCTGTAATGATTTATCACTTAATGAAGTGCAGAGTATTATTTACATAGTAGGTAGACTAAAATTATTTTTTTTCAGATGAAATTAAGTGGAATATTGTGATATCGCTTTGCTTTTCAGATAGCAAAGCCATTTCTCTAAACATGATTGACAATTTTCAAAGTGTGCAATTTGGCAATCTATTAAATAATCATAATGTGCCGCGATTCTGATTCGGTAGCATTATTGTGACTGTTGGTGGTGACAGTTTTAGGAATTTGGCAGTGCGTTAAAATTGTAGACATTAATCGGAACTTTCGTATGAATAATGTATTCTTTCAATACAAAAATATTTTACTTATTATAAAGTCGTCGCCCTAAAGTTATACTACGCCATATCCACTTTTTGAAATTTTTCAACTATTATTATTTTTAGGCTTAGTGAAAGTTAAACTTTGTTTTTTATAAATTTTCGGCGAAATTCATTTCCTTAATTGTTACAATTGTTAATTAAAATAATGACGTTAATCAAAAGTTAGAATTATATATATCAAGTAATGTCCTTTTTTGCATTACTATATGTGAAAAAATGCCACTTTCGTAGTACATAACCTAAGTCCATTTTAAGAGATAAAAATTTTCAAAAATATGTTTAACCTCACAAGTAATCATCGAAATATTACTCATCGTTATATGGACAAGGCGTATTAAAATTCTAAGGCAAAAATAAATGTTTAGATTCTCGTATTACGCCATGTCCAGAACCAATTCTCCACATCAGCTAAAAAAAATTTACCAAGGTAGTAAAATTTGCGCTCATATTTTGGCATATTAAACGGCACTCAAACGGCACTACCCAGTGCCGTTCCAGTGCTGCTGGTTCAAAGCTAACTTTTTTTTAGAAGTTCAAAATTGGTATAAATATAATGTATCTCGTAAATGAAATGAGATACGCCTAAATCGACAATATTTTTTAATTCAACTACACAATAGTATATTAGTATATAATTTATAATTATAATATATATAATGTTAAAATTCATAAATTAAAAAAGTGTTAATTAATAAAAGAAAATTTTAAAAAGGGATTCGGGTTTGTGGCTTTTTAGTTCTTAATTTAGTTTCGTTTTGGTTGTTTACTCAAAAAAAGGGTAATCCTACTTTACCGAAAAGACTCTTGCAACCTACCATGATGCAATTTTGCGTCATTATAATTTTGCACATTATAATTTGTTTTCACAGATTGCCAAATCGCACACTTTCCATATTGCCAACAATAATAAATCAGAAAAATGGCTCGTTTATCCAAAAAGCAAAGCAATATCACAATTTTTCATTTACTTTCTTATGAGAAAATTAATTTTAGTCAAACTGCTATGTGAAAAATGCTTTGCACTCCACCAAGTAATAAAGCCTTATAGATTTCGATGTTACCGACCAAGTGTGATGTAATGTTAAAACACTCAATGAATGGCAGTTGCAGCAACGCCAGCAACCGCCGGATTGTAGACGGGCATATAAAGTCTGATCGCTGGTGGTGTGAAGGCCTCTCGGCATTTATCAAAACATTTGAAAATTTTTAATTTTCAAACATATATTCTTATTCGAAATTTCAATGCGCATCTTTTTTTCTTCTTAAAAAAAGTTGTAGGTCTGTTTCTTTTTTTTTAAATTTAATAAACACGATTTTTGAAAACTGAAGAAATTCCGTCTTTTTTCACTTTAACTTGCTCTAATTCACAGAATATTAAAAAATATAACTTCAAATTAGAAAGAATTATATTTCAAAGTATACTTTTAGCGGTGGAGTAGTTGAAATTTATTTATTTTGTTATAAACAATTGATAAAAATGTTTTTCTAAGTAAGTACACAAAAATGATTCGAATATTTTCAATCGCTAAGTCTATCGACGTAAGTTCAAGCTAACAAAAACTTCCAGGGGATGAAATGTTCATTAGAATTTGTAGAAGTTTTCTGTAATGTTTCACTTTAATTGAACAAAGTGTTATTCAACCTACGAGTGTTTTATTCTCTCGAGCAACAACGCGAGCACATAATTCAGAGGCTGCTTTTAAGCTGGGTAGGCACGACCATCTAGGAAATTTGGAAAATTGTATTTTTACATTCTCATTATAATAAGAAGGTATTAGTTTTATGTAAAATTTGACTTTGCCGGTTTTCATCAAATCTCCACGGTTTGAGACCCCTTGAATCAGAAAAAACTATTTTTACGAGAGTGTCTGTCTGTAGCCTGTAGTCTGTAGGCACGATAACTTTCGAAAAAATAATCAGATTAGATTGAGCTTTGGCATACTTTTTTAAGGCTTGAAAAAAAGGACAAGTTCGTTATTCAGCTATTTTTGATAAAAATTCAAAAAGTAAGCACATTTAAAAAATTTTTAATACCACTTTTTTTTAATTCGAAAATTCTATGTACGGTTATTCGTAGTGCTCAAAAAAAAAAACAATTTATCCTTATAAATTTTTTTATAAAAAAAAAAATTATCAGAGTTATAGCATTTTCAAAATTCAAATAAAGAAAATGCAAATTTTAAGCCAAACAACGCACGGTGTAAACAAGAGTTAAAAAGAAAAAAATGTTTATTTTTGAAAGATCTACAAGCCTATCATAACAATTTTTTTAAATTTTTTCGATTAATCGAAAATTTGAAGTTTTGATTGCACAAAAAATAACGACAAATTAAGAGTTCCACTTTGCGGTCAAACTGTGCAAGATACAAAAAAAAAATGATGAGAAAAACATTATGCAACTAAAAAAGATCTACAAATTTGTTAGAAATTACTTTTGATAGGGAAAGCAGTTTTTGCTTTATTTGTAAAAACAAGATTAAAAATAAAAAATAAAAATTTTTGGACAAGTGACACAAGCTAAGAAAAAAATAAGAAAACAAATGCTATTTACCCAAAAATAGGCTACAAATTTGTTATCAATCATTTTTTGATAGGATGCATAGTTTTTGTTTTAATTGTGAAAATGACATTATAAAAAAAAACAATTAATTTTAATGACTTATCGTTCTTCTTTTAATTTTAAATATATTTTTCTATGATTCAGGCAAACACTGTTTGACCAAAAATAGAATTTTCTATTTTTTGGTAGCATTTTCAGTAAGTTAAACCAAAGATTGATGAATCTAAATCTTTTCTCTAGAGTTTTGAAAAATTGTAAAGAAATGCAAAGCATTCCGATAATGTTATAATTATACCAAAGGTTATCGTAATCGTGCAGAAATTTTGCCATGCTCAAAAATATACAATAAATTATTGTTATTATATAAATGATCAGAGAATTATAAAAATACATATGAAAAATTGAGCGCGAGGTTTGGGTATTTTAATTAGAATGTGATCCTCAAGGCTTATAGAGCCTTGAGTAAATAAACTTCCTTTTAAATCTAAAATAAAAACAAATTTAAAAATTACTTTAATCGTAGAGATTTGGACGATTTTATAATATTTGCAAGTAAACTTGTTTCTTCTATCTAAGCCTAGCACAAAGTGCGGAAATCGAAAAAAGCCGAGCGCGAAGCGCGATGCAAAAAGTATTCGAGCGTAGCGCGAGATATAATAGACACACGGCCTAGGCGCGCTCAAACTTGCGAGCGAAGCGAGGCGTGCAATGAGAATGTGCCCGCGAAGCGGGCACATTTTGTTAACATCAATTTCTTTAAATGATGTGATTATTTCTTATATTCACAATAATGGCCACACAAATTTGTACAGAAATTAGAATTCTTTTTCGTCACCATTTTTTATAACAACAGAGGGTTTGAGCTAGATTACACTGAAAATTGTTTTCTTCTTATAATTCCACACCTTAGTCTAAAAATATATACACATGAAATGATTAATATATTGCACTTAATAAATGTTAGTTATATGATTTTATCGATTTTTATTCTAAATAATTATATAAGATATAGAAAGTAGTTTTATTGTTTAACAAAATTAAATACCTTGTTCCGCTTTGTTTTTCGATCATTTTTCTTCCAGTTATCTTCCTGTCTTGCTCTTCTTCTACCATGAGGAATGCATTTAGAAGATGTCATTTTAAATCACTTAAAGAAATTATTTATTCAGCTATATTTTGAAATTCACTTAATCTAAATACAATTATTGAGCCTAAGCTCTAACACGTACGATGCGCGAATCTATTCTGAAGATTTGTATGTACAAATTTGGCAAAATTTTATAGGTGGAGACTATACTGCCGGCGCCGGCAACGAACAATCATGCCATCTGTTTAAAAACTGATAAAATTCATGTTTGTGAAAAGAAAAATAATCTGTCCGCATTTTCTTGCAATAAAATACGGTGAGCGTAGACCAAGTATTTTCGGTGTGAATAGGCTCATAATTAGAATGAAAAATTACCGTTCTTATAATTTGGTTGGATAAATAAAAAAAAAAACAATTTCAAGAAAGAATTATGGTAAGCAATTATTTTTTACGAAAATATTTTTAAAAATGGAGCTTCGTCCCATGTCTCTACAGCTATTGTTTGACCCTCGGCATCGGCCATCTTGCTAGTTGACGTCACAGCCTAAAACACCTAATATTAATTATGAATCATACGCGATCTGCACTGTTCATGTAAAAAGCAGAAAGTTTAGGTAAATAATTGATTATTTGTTTTATTAGCGAAAATCATATACAATAAACATAAAACATTATTTCTCTGACTAGTCAAAAGAATAATGCCTTCTCGCCCCCTCTACGAGATGTTAGAAATGGGTTTGGGTTTAACCAACATTATTTTTATGGCCAGTCACAGGGGTGCTTTTCCGCCCCCACGACACGCTGAAAAGGGTTAGGGTTGTCACTAAAATTATTTCTGTGAGCAGACACAAGGGTGCTTTCACGCTCCCTCCACGAAACACTGAAAAAGGGTAGAGATTTTACCAACATTATTCCTGTCACCAGTTACAGGGAGTGCCTACCCGCCGCCCACGTGAAGTTGGAAAAGGGTACGAGTTTGACCAACATTATTTCTGTGACCAGTCACAGAGGTGCCTTTCCGCCTCCACTTGACGTTGGAAAAGAGTGGGGTCTTGACCAACATTATTTCTGTGACCAGTCACCAGGGTGCCTTCCCGCCCCCGCGAGATGCTGGGAAAGATTAGGGGTTTG
>JAUELO010000030.1:963789-974617 GCA_032357855.1 Amphibolips quercusostensackenii | reverse complement strand
GGAAATCACTCATTGGTAACATTTATATCCTTAAATTAAAATATATTTGATTGAGTGCAGGAATGTATTTACTTTTAGGTTTGTATATTTGCTTATGTATAGCTATAGTATGCTCTTGTTAACAGCTTACATTTTTTTCATGTTTATTATAGTTTGTCTCTTCACTTTTGTTAAATAAGTATTAAGTTTTTAAGTCTTTGAACAGATCGCCGTCATATTTTGAATGTAACATGTATCACTTGTTCCTTAAAGGGCTACTCAGTGCTAGAAACTTTTCATGAATAAATACAAATACAAATACAAACGACCCATAAATTTGATGACTGTGAAGTGGTTGCCTTCATTTTATACAATTAGTGAGCATAACTAGCACAGTGCCGAAAACACTTCCATCAACATTGTAGTTGATCCCCTTCTCGAGATATCTTAAAATTACGTTTTACAACTACTCAGAGAAATATCCTCCTTTGTCACAAGAATGTTTTCTAAATCAAATTGAGTTTCTTCTAAAATTCAAAGCTGATGAAAAAGCTAAATATAATTAAAAACATCCTCATTAAAGTTATGGCTGATAATGGCAAAGACTTTTTCAAAATAGCTATGTACATATTTTCCGAAGACTGTTTATTTAAATTGGATAATGGTAATGGTAATTACTTTAATGTACAAGAAGAGTTTAATATATTCACTAACTAGAAAGAATATTATATTCTGAGGGTGCAGCTGTTAGCAAAAAATGTAAGTTGACTAGTCTACGCCGATTGCTAATGTTGGTTATTGTGCCACAAATAAAGGAAACTGATGAAAACACTAAGCTTTCATTTAATCTGATCGATTTTGACAATATTCTGCTCAAATTTGTGTGGTATTTTAAACTTTTACTTATAGTAAATGGCGAGCAAACTGACATATCAACGTACCCCTGCCTTACTGTTTCGTTACATTAGCATATCTGAGAAATCGTGTTGAATCATCTAATAATGAGGTAACTAATGCAGCTCATAGTCGCAATAGAACAAGTCATGACAAGGATATGCAAGTGAAAAAAACGGAGACGTAAAAAGAGAGTAGGAGAAATGTTGTTGCACAGAAAAAATAAAAAGTATGCTAACCAGTGTCACAGTACAATAAATCCTCCGCTTTTGTCGAAAACTTTGAAAGAAATAGGGTAAATATATACATCCAGAAAGTTATAAAGACTTTGGAATTCTGCATTTAGTAGGTACATTTTCTAACTGCTTTTAAGGCCATGCACAAAGTAGTTACCTGCTCTTTTTCTTCCAGAATTCTCATCACAGAACATCTAGATAAAGGTATAAAGGATATCGAGCAAAAAGCTGTTTGATAAAATAAAAACAAAAAAAAACAAAGCAAAAAATTATAAAAGGTGAAAAATTATCATGAAAAATGTTTACTATCCGATTTCTTTGTCAAAAAATGTGGAATGTATACATTCTGAAGACGTGCAAAATTTATGTTTTATAAAAATCGTTTTTTTGCGTGAGCAATCTCAATTGTTGCACTACTAAGATAGTTTTGATGATTCATTTATCGCAATTGTCTGAAGTTTGACATCAATGGTTTCTCAATTTATACAGACAAAATTTGCATAATTCAGGAAAAATGAATATCCGTTTTATACGGTGTAAAGCTGTCTCAAATAAAAGTATAATTCTTTTTTATTGATTGGTTTTGTTATTGAGTGAAGTAATTTGCTGGTATTGATATAAAGCTGACATCATTTTTGTTCCTGTTCGTGTAATTAAGAATAAATTTAAACTTGCTTCAAAAGCGGACTGGTCTTTAGAGTTATCTAATTCATATCAATCTAGATAAGATTATTCCTAATATTTGCGACTTGCCTAGCACCGCAAGCCTCAACTAACATCAAACTAAAAAAGATACTATAAAAAGTTTTTTTGACGAATATTATTATTTCATAGTATGTGCATAGTTTGTTAAAAAAAAATAATTGTGGAAGCGCTTTTTTCAACATTTAAAATTTTGCTTATAAAAAAAAATAAAATTTGCATTAAAAAAGTTTTTTACTCGGGAAATGTTAAGACCTAATAATTTGAAACTGAAAATGAATAATTTTCAAACAAAAAGAATCCAAAAGACGATTTTTCAACAAAATAATTAAATTTTTAACCACAAATAGATGAATTTTCATCTAAAAGCAAATAATTTTCTTAAGCAAATAGTTAAATTTTTATTGATAAAAGATGAATCTTCAACTGAAATTTTTTTGACTCAATTTTTCTTTTGAAACTATAACGGTTTTGTGAAAGAAATCCTTTTTGCTGTATATTGAACAGTTTTTTTTATATTAGTCTTTTTGCTTCGAAAATTTACCTTGCCTGTTGAAAAATCATATTGTTTGACTAAAAATTCAACTTTTTGATAGAAAATTAAAATATTTGGTATGGAATAATTTTAATGATTGAAAATCTATATTTTTGGGCATAAAATTAACCAATTTGTTTAGAAAATTAGTCTTTTTGGTTTGAAAATTTAACCATTTAGTTGCATCTTCTTTCTTTCTTGACTTGCCAATCATTCTGGGCTGAAGATTTATCTCTTTGCTTGAAAATTTTAATGTTTTGTTAAAAATTCATTTTTTACTTGAAAACTAACTATTTTTTGAAAATTCAAACTTAGTTCAAAGTCAAAGTACTTTGCTAAAAATTAATTTTTTTGTGGTTGAAGATTCATCATTCTATTAAAAAAATTATCTCGGGTTGAGAATGTGTCTATTTTGTTCAAAATTTAATATTTTTACTTATAATATTAGAAATTTTTAACATTTCAATTTAAATTTAATATGCGCACCTCCAACAGTTTTATATACAAGAATCAAAAAAATCAGCAAATAAATCTTTGAGGAAATATTTGAAATTGGTATCATCAAAAAGGATCTCTTTCGAAACGTCTTGTTTTCTAATATCTTGAATTTTTCTTTATGGTTCTCAAATAGTGAATAATTGGAAATACATTTGTTTTTCTTTTTAGTTTAATGTAATTTCACCCGAAGAGTCTTTGCAATTAGTAAATTAAACAAATGTTGATACATAAAATCCCAAAAGCTTGGCTTATAGGGAAAAAAAACAAGTCGAACCATTAATTTATTTCCTGAAGGACAATAAATTTAACTTCCCACAAATAATTAGCCGTTTAGTCTTCCAAGTTTTCATAAAGGCGACTATCATAAAAAGAAAATCAGTCTATCTGAAAAGTTTGATTCCAAACGGAAATGAGTTACAATTTATTCTGAAGTTAAATTTCGTTAGGCAACTAAATTGCATTTTTAAATAGAATTATTCTCCAAGTTTTCATAATCTGCTTATATTGAGAGAAGTTAAAGTGCGGCTTTTTCTTTCTCTATCTTACAATTCCAGACGTAAAAAGTTGAAATATAATTAATTAATCTCAAAGAATACATCATCAGTCAAAATTGATAATACTTATTTCATGAGACGTAGACACATTTTATAATAAATAGAGTGGTCTAAAAGAGACTTTTTTAAATGTAAAAACGTTTTTTGATTTATTCAAAGCAATGCTTCAAAACAGTTTTGGTTAAAAACTGTAGAAAAGTCGAAAAATTATTTTCATTTTTTAATAAGTTTTTTTATTCGTAGTAAAAACCAATCTAAAATTATTTAGACCATCATTTAGTACATTTATCAGTGTGATAATAAATAAATTAAATGTTTTTCATTTAAATTTTTGTCGTCTAAAGGTTGATGAAAATTTTTGCTTTTTTGTGCTAATTAGAGATTCCCGTGTGGCATGATTTTTTTCAGCATAATATTGCTAACGGACAACTTTTCTCGGTCCTTGATCTGCCAAAAAAGTTAAACAATCTTTCGGTCAGTTTCATATTATTGAATGAAACCGTTGTCTAATTATGGCTATTATAATTCTAAAAAAAAGGCTTTTTCTAGCGCCAAAAGCTGTTTTTCTTCAAGAAAGCTCATCGTATCTAAATATTTGTCACGCAAAAAATATTTAACAGGTTTTCGCGTCTACAGCGTTTATGAACATAACAGTACATATAATGTACATATTTCGTAAAATATAATAAATATCTATTTTTGTGATTATTATTGTAAAGCAAATAACAGTGACAATAAACAAGAAAAATGATTAAATAAGATTAAACAAGATTAAACCGTTTTTTTTAAATGAGTCTTTTTGCTTAAATAAATAAGATAAAATAATAATAATAAATAAAGAAGTAAAATAATAAATTGAGTGATATGATTTTTATGCTTAAGATAATTTACTTAATGTCTTAATTATGAAATATTTTAAATATATCTTAAAACATTGTTTTTATTACTAAATAATTTCGGAACTAAAACGGAGAAAACAAACATATATTCAAATTGTATGACAATCACTGTAATATACATAAATGTTTGATTTTTAATTATTATTAATAACTGTAGAATTGCTTAATGGTATTTTTACTGACTTTCTTTTACTGTTATCTTCCACTAATTGTAGTAAAAACAGTGCGATAAATATATAAATAAAAAATATTTTTGACAATTTATTTAACGCTTCAATCCATCATAAATAAGTTAATCACTTTGAATACAAAAATCATATGGATCTGGTTTTCAATAAATTTTCCTCGCTTATTGTCCTAGTTGTTGAATTACCGATAATGAGATGTCAAAAAAAGTTGTAGATATAAATCTGGAGCATAGTTTTCACTTCAAAATTTTTTAGACACGATAAGATTATTGATGCAATATACAAACAATTAAACCGTTGCATTTTTGTCCAAGGATACAAATTTTTGACGAAAAAAATAACAAAGCTTAAATTGTTAAAAATATATTTTGTTTCGATTTTTAATTTAAATTTTTTTTGTTTAAACTAATATTTTTGGTGGAAAACGCTAACACACCGTATTACTGTTCAAATATTGTAAATATTCTTTGAAATCTAATTATTTTTATTAGAAATGTCAATTTGTTCAAAAAACAGGAACATGGCATGATAAAAAGTTGTTACACATTGCAAATCTCTTTTTTCACTTTAATGATATGTGTTTAAATAACCAAATTCCGGTGAGAAACGCTATTATAAATCAAAATTGTAAAAAATGATCTTCTATGAATAATTTGATGTTTTATCACAAGTGCCGATTCCCGGTATGAAAAGCTAAAAAATGGTGAATTTAATAATTTGGAATGCCAATTAGAAAAATTGTATGCGTTAAATAACTTATTTTTAGTGAAAAACTTTGATGTAATTCAAAATTGCTTCCGGTATGAAACGCCAAAAAATTGTGAATATAATGATTCTGAATAATAATTTTAAAAAATGGTATATGTAAAATAACTGATTTTTGAAGAAAAACGTTGACATAATCCTAAATTGTTGCACACAAATAATAAATTTGTATTACAATGATTTTGAATTACTTTTTAATAAAAAAACTGTTTTCCTGTTTGAAACTCTAACATAACCTGAAATTGTTAACAAGTTAAGAATCTTTTTTAAAATCCATTAAAAAAAATTAAAAATACAAAATACAATTTACAAAATACTAAATATTCTAAATGTTTTTCAACTAATAATTATATTTATTTTAAAATACCAACTTTTTATGTAAAATGCTAACGTAACGCAAAATGTTAAAAAATTATGAATCTTTTTTGAAACTTGATGATTTTTTAGTAAAAGCTTCAATTTCGGACCAAAAAAACTGACACAATCGAAATCGTGCAGGCTTGTGAATTGTCTTACTTTAAACAAAAATGATTAGATTTTAATGTAATGATTTGTGTTTAAGAATGCAAATTTTAGGTGAAACACACCAACATGTTCTAAAGTTGTTTAAACATTTGTAAATATTATTTGTAATCTAATTATTTTGTATTCAAAGTACGAATAGTTTACTGATTTTTGTTTTCAAAAACAAACTTTTCGTGTTAAACGCAAACGTAATATAAAATTGTCTTCTTCATATCTTAATGATTTTATATAAAATTTCTTTTTAAAAATACTAATTTCCAGAAAAAACGTACTAACATTAAATATGTATAATATTTTTAATAATTTATTAGATAATCTAAAAGTTATATTATTTAACTTTTTAGTTTTCAATGTTTATTCATGTTTCTGAATTCGCATAATGTTTTCTATGATTTCACTTTTCAATAGGGATTATCTATGGATTTAATTTTTAAATTTAAGGTATAAAACAATTTCTCAAATATATATTTAAGAAAATTTCAAAATTTTTGTGGAACCTCTAGGGGATGAAAAATGTTATTTTAAAAAGATTTTTCGGGCTAAGTTCTTTTACGCTTAGAAATTTAAAAAATTTAAATAATTTTTTAGGTAAATCAGAAACCGATGTTAAATGGTCTGCTAGAAACATTAGGCTCAAAGGAATGATCTCGAGTGGAAATTTCTAGCTATTACAGGAAAGCAATAATTTTTTATTAATTTTTTGATATGCACATAAAGCTAATTTAAAAATTAAGATTACTTTCAAATTTTTTTGGAGTTTTTAACCTTTTAATTTTCAAGGCAACTCTAAGAATCATCTGATCAGGTTCTTCTAGGGATTAAGCTTAGCAATATCTTCTGGAGTTTTTTGAATTATGCGAAAAAATTCTTTCTTAAATAATTAAATTGTTATAAATTATTCGTACATCATTATAAACAATTATATTGGACAGAAAAGAGTTTTAAGTACTTGAGGAGATTCTTGAATAATATACCCCTAGGTGTTGTTTATTCACTGCGGAAAAACAATTTTTTAAACAAATACAATTTTGAAAATAATTTCTTACGTTTACAATTGTTTGACGCCCAGGAGTTCAGACTATCACTATACTGAAAAAGATAACATTATTGATAACACCAACAAACCGCTGATAGCCAACAATTATTTGATTGAAGATTGTTTCGATCCCCTCTGCGCTCATTGCATACCAAAAAAGGATGTGCATATAAATTTTAAAATTTACGTAATTTATCTTAAAAAACTAACGGTCCTATTAAAAAGCCAAAGGTTCGTTGGTTTCGTCTTAGCCATATATCTAGAAGTGTTTTTAATCAAGGAAAAAAAATCAAACGATTATAATCTTTATAATAGTTATAATTGTTTGAAACAATAACGCAACATCAATCAAACATAAATGACAACTAACGAACGTTTTTCAATGATAATGGAATACAAATAATTTTCAAATAGTCTATAAACTCTAATATAAACATTGTTTTCACCTTTTTCATTCTGACTACATACCAAAAAAGCATGTGCATATAAATTTAAAATTTTCGAAATTTTTTCATAGAAACAAATAGTCATGTTAAAAACCGAGGGTATCGTTGGGTTCGTCTCAGTCATATCTCTAGGAGATTTCCACCATCAGCAAAAATAACTTTTTAAACAATTAAAGTGACTATAATATTTATCACTTTTCAAAATAATAATGTAACAAAAATCAAACATAAATCAGAACTCACAAAATTTTTTCAATATAATACAAATAATTTTGAAATAGTCTATAAAATCTTATGTAAACATTATTCTCATCACTTTTATTCTCACTGCATACTAAAATAGCAAGTGTATATGGATTTAAACTTTTAGATAATTATTTAAAAGAAACTAATTATCTTGTCGAAAAAATAATAATATCGTTGAATTTACCTGAGCCATATTTCTAGAAGTTTATTCAAACAAGCAAAAAAATAATTTTTTAAATATAGAATCATGCTCAGTTATTTGAATCTCGCTGATTCAAATACTGAATAGAAATCCGATAATGTTCGAGCTTCGAGTGTGTAATATCAAAATCGATGAAACTGTGATAAGTAAATGATTAAAGATATGGTTATAGACAGAGGATTTACGTAAAATGCTTGTGTGATGCAAGCGGATAATGAATATCTATCTATGCAAATGTGAAATGAGATGTATGTGGATATATGAGTGTATTTGAATGTGTGTGCGTGGTATGAATAGCTCGGAACTGCATAGGATAGTGGAATTTAAACCAATATTGTGATTGTGACAAGTCAGTCATGCTTTACATTTATGAACACGAGAGCTGAAGAAATTTATGTGCCATGTATATTCTGTGGACAAACATAAAGTGCAAATGCCGAGACAATAAAACAACCAGGATTAGGGAGGAAATCGTTAAGTTTATGAGAAATAGGATTCGTGACAGGAAATCGTAAAATTACGATTAAGAAATATTTACTTTGAGATTTACGAAGTTTTTAATAATAGGCTTTTTCAGTAAATATTTATATATTTAAAAACTAAATGCAGATTACAATTCTACTGCAGAAGAGGCCTGAGATTGAGGAAAAATAAGATTTTATAAACCATTTTATTTTCTTAACGACAGATAATGTATTGTTATTAATTTTTTATATATTATATTATGAATAATAATATAAGGTGTTAAAAAAGCATAAAAAAAATTAAGTAACACAAAAAACTGAGATCGAAGAAAGGAAAGCGATTTTCATGCAAATTGCAAACTGACCTTAAACAGATATTATAGGAAAATCAATATAGGCCTATGATGATTTTCCTAGAATGAATTCTCTATAATTTTTTGCAATTATAGAAAACTCATGGCAGAAATTCATTATGTAGACAACAATTATATAATAATTATCACCGGAATGAATAATACAAAAGTAGTAAAGGAATGAATTGAAAAAGTAAAGGAACTACAAAGAAACGATTTGTTTAAGACCACTCATAATCTCATATAGATGAAGTACTCAAAAACAGCCATTCTGCATAAATAAATATTATGCAGTCAAAATCCGTGAGTTTCCTTGACATCTGAAATCGGCAAAAATTTTATTGTAATCGTTTGATACCTTTGGAAACATTTTAAATTCAATGAAAATCTTTTCAATCTTCTAAAATCTAAAAAAATTCATTGAAATCCATTGAAATCTTTCAACCACTTTTGAATTTCTTTTAAATGTTTGAAACCCTTGAAATAGTCAGAAAGAATTTCAAATCCTTTGAAAATGAATTAAGTTTTTTCGCTAAGGTTTTCTAGAAATCTTTTGAAAATTGTGAAATCTCCTAAAAAGAAAATTGTATTTTTTATTTTCAACATTTTTATTCAGTTTGAAGAAAGGAAATTTCGATTTTCTATTTCTTCTTAATTGTAAGAGGAATATTTGTGGTATTTAGATTTTTTATTAAGGAGTTCCTATCAAATCCTAACAATCTTGTGGTATTCTTTCAAATTCCTTGGAATCTTTGGAAGCCCTACAAAATTCTTTGACATCCCTTAAAATTTGTTTAGCCTCTTGAAATTCTTTGGAATTCTCTAAAATGACTAGAAATTTTTTAAATCTCTTCAAAGTTTTAAAATTTCTATATAAACATTAACAATTTTGGAATCCTTGAATATCTCTTGAAATATGATTTGTTTTATTTCTCATTTTTATTGATTGTTGAAATCCCTTGAAATATGTAGAAATCGTAAAAACTCATCTAAGGAAGTAGAAATCATTTTGTATATCCCTTTAATATATATTAACGTAAACTGTTTAATTTCAGTTCTCTAAAAACAATCATTTGAATCCCTAGAAATCTTTGAAATATTTAGAAATCTTCAAAGATTCAATAAAATCCTCTTAATCATATACGATTTCTTGAAATACCTTAAAATCACTCAGAATGTTTGGATTTGATAGAAATTTCCTGAAACTTAATTTTTTCCAACTTATTGTTTTAAGTTCTCTAGAAATACCTTAAAATTTTTAAAATCTCTTGAAATTCTGTCGAAATAACTTAAGGTCTCTTAAAATTGCATGAATTCTTTTAAATAATAAGGGGTCTTATATATTGTTCTTGAAATATCGTAAGAGTCTTTAAAATCCCTTAAAGTTTTTGGAAATTGTACATGATTCTTTGGTTCCCCTTTAAAATTTTTTTAATATATCTTTAATCTTTAAATAATTTAAAACAACATTTAGTCTTCAAAACTCCTTAAAATTTTGTAAATTACTTCGTATATCTTGAAATTTAATATGCTACTTACTTTTGGCTGGTATTTGTTAATAATGGTAAGAAGGAAAATTGTCAGAGATAGAGGATGTCTATCTCGTAAAATAGAGTAAGAGGGAACTATATCTGGAGGGGGGAGGAGAGACAAAGATATGTGAAGAAAACTCGCGTGAGGGAGTTGAAGGGAATATTCTTGAGCGTTAGAGTGGTTGCTGGCGGACTGCCTGGTTACGAGTAGTTTCTTTATTGTCGCAAGTGGCTGTTCGTTTTGCTAGATAACGGTCCTGTTGGGCCATACTTTTTAGTGCCTTGTTACGGCTAGTAGAGGGAGCCACATAGATCCTGGGACAACCTGGAATCTTTATCAGGTACCGCTAAGCTTAAAGACCATTTATGACGCGCAAGAGAGAGACAGCAGGCTGTGGAACTGTAGATCACCGGCAGAAAAGTAGGAGGAACAGTAGTAAGGGAGGTATCGAGGAGGATGTGATGTGTCTATCTCATGAGATAGAAAGAGATAGCTGGTGAAAGAGGGATCTGGAGGAGAGATCGCGAGGGAGGTGGAATGACGTCGTAGTTGAGCGGTCGTCTTTAGATTTTTTTTCCCCTAAAATAAACTTGGTTAGCGGAGACTCAAATGTGTTAGTAGGTGGGAAAGGGATAAAGCTAGTCAAGCAGTCGGCTTAAAGGGCTGGTACGCGAGCTGTTTCAGCGGAAACGGGCGGGCTAGTATGCCAGCTAGCCCGCTAGCGGACGAAAGAGGGGGACTTTGAATAACCAAAAATATACATTTCGCTGGAT
>JAUELO010000030.1:935236-945480 GCA_032357855.1 Amphibolips quercusostensackenii | reverse complement strand
AAAATAATTGAATTACTTTGTTGAAAATTCAATTGTTTTGTTGATCATTTGTCTTTTTAAAGAGAAAAATTTAAAAATTATTTCAATACTTGAGAAGAATTTAAAAAAGTTGAAAATTCGTCTCTTTGTTTGACAGAGTGTAACTATATTTAGTTGATAATCATTTTTTTGAGGGTTGAAGAATTCAACTGTTTTCTAGAAAATCCATCTCTTTTAGTTGAGGCTTTAACTATTTTGATAAAAATTCTTTGCTTATAAATAAATACAATTGTTCTTTAAATTAAAATAAAATTTATTTTGGTTGAAATATCAATTATATATTACATTTTTCGTGCAAAATTCATCTTCTTTCGTCGTATATTCAACAATTTTGTTAATAATTAACTTTTTTGTTGAAATTTGGACTTGAAATATCTGAAATCTTTAAAAATCTTTTTAATTGTTTTTAAGAATCTTAGAAAAATTATATTTTTGTAACGCTTGCACGAAATGTTTGTCTAAGACTGTCAGAATCATAACCTTATTTAATTATAAATTGGCGCTTGACAGACTCGAACTGATAAGTTACCATATAAATGACTCATGAATTACCATAAATTGCCGAAAATTTTTGAAACTTTTGGAAATTTTTGGATGTTTAAAATTTCTGTTATTTT
This sequence comes from Amphibolips quercusostensackenii, assembly GCA_032357855.1. Classification (NCBI taxonomy): domain Eukaryota; kingdom Metazoa; phylum Arthropoda; class Insecta; order Hymenoptera; family Cynipidae; genus Amphibolips; species Amphibolips quercusostensackenii. The sequence continues at coordinate 944,824 of JAUELO010000030.1, read as the reverse complement.
ATCAACTCTCCATAAATTTCTAAAAATTTGAGAAATTTCTGTTTTATCAACTTTCCATAAAGTTCCGGAAATCCAAGAAATTTCTAATATTCAAACATTTTTGTAAATTTTGCTTAATTTTCGATAATTTTACCATAAATTTCGAAAAATTTCAAGAAAGTTTGTTTTTATTGGTTCTTGAATCGAAACTTTCCTGAACTTGTTACAAAAAATATCACGTGCAACAGGAGCTGAAAGTTGTCAGTTGTAATTCTTGTAAAGCTTACAGTACTTGCCATCGGCTCGTTTTGGGCTCGTTTACAGCTGGCCTTCGGCTCGCCTTTAACTCGCCTCTGACTTGTCAACAACTTTACTTCGATTCGCCTCTGGCCCGTAAAGCAAACTCCACACTTGTGTGAAAGTGACCAGTTTCTACACTTGCAGCACAATATACTATTGCCTAAATTTAAAAACAAATAAGCCTAAAAAATAAATAATTATTCGAAATTTCTATTTTGTATTAAAACTTACTTTGTTCCTAAAAACGAAAAACTAAACGCATGTGACGCGCTATTAATGATGCTAGTGTGTAAAAACCGTCCACTGAGGCTATTATTAACCCAGTGAGACCCGCGGCTTTTTATTAATCGGAAAAGCACTCTCGATAATTACCCCGCGAGCGTCTCATTTATTTTTACCACTCTCTACCATTATCAAACGCCTACCGTGCACCGAGCATATAATTTCAACATATAGGTACTCATTCTGCGGAAAACAGATGTTCAGAGCTGTGCGAAGCAGACTAATTTTCCCGGGACATACCAACTCTTTGCGCTTTACTTAATGAAACGGGAGGATCGATATCTCAGCCTTTTTATTGCGAATCCTGCTAGAAAAAAAAGAAAAAAAAGAAAAAAAAGAATGCATTCCTTGCATAATCACGCAGAGGCTGACTCTGATTTTTTATTTACAATACTGCACATTTTTTTTTAAAAATATTTCCAAAGATATTTTAAAACAGAAGCATTCGGCCAATTTTCAATTATCTTGAGTATATTTATTGCAAGAAAAGTAATCTGGAAACTGTGTCAAGTATAATTAACCTAATTAGAATCAAACTTTCATGCAGATTGAAAATAAAAAGTCATATAGTATTGAAGTGGGTGCACTGCTGTATCAAAAAGCTCATATTTGTGTGTTGGAAATATTTTCGATCATATACTACTTTTCCAAGATTTTGCATTTTTTTACAAAAACAAAAATATACCTTATTCATAAGGTAGGAAAAATTTATTTTTGATTTTGCTCCAAGAGTTTGAGAAAAAAGTTATAAATTTCATTGAAAAAAGTAGAGACATTTATAAATTTATTAGAAAAATATTTAAATCACTAGAATTTATACATATCGTAATAAATTGAAATTACTTTCTTCTTTTAATTCTCAAAAAGTTAAAAAATATCAATTGCAAAAGGATTATAGAAAATATAATAAATCAGTAATTACCTAATTTTTTTATTAATTGTTTATATTTATATAACTTTTTACTGTTATAAGGCAGAAAAATTAAGCTGCTTGCACATTTTCTAACAAGATGTGTAGGATTCTAGTATGTCTGATATTTTTTCCACTTATCCGTAACTGTTTAGCAATTTCTATTTGTTTATCTCTTTTTTTGAGAAAATATGCAAAATTCACACAGTCTCTCTGTAGCGTAAACTTATTAGTTTAAATCAAAGATCAACATGATCAATTCATTTTATTTTTGATTGGTTAAACAATTTTTTATTGTCGAAATGTAACTTCTAACTCAAATAATGCAGGAAATTGTAGTTTTTCGCAAATTTTGAAACCAATTTCATTAGCTACTTCCATGTTGACGCTTATTATTACTTGATAATTGTTTAAACAATTTTTTGAAAAAAAAAACATTTTCACTCATTGTAAATGAAATGAACTAATTATTTAATTAATCGTGGTGATTTTTGATCTAATTTAAATAATTCAACTTACTTAAAGAAGGTGTAAACTTTCGATATATTTTTGAAAAAAATTTTACCTGAACGAATTAAAATTGTTGATAAAATTATGGATTAGTAATGAAAAGTGTTAAACTAAAAAAAGTGAATGAAATTTGTTGAAAAAATTGCAAAAACTTCAGTTTTTTGCATTTTTGCAGTTACAAAATACATTTTTTTAATGAAAAATTATTTTTAATTATAAAAAATTAGTTCATATCACTCACCAAAGGTTTATCTTTTTTTTTAACTTGTCAGAAAAAAATATTTTAACAAATGAAAATTCTTTAAACTATTACAGGTAAGTGATAAAAATACCAAAAATACCAGAACTCTACGGAGTTTGTTGGAAAATGTTCCAATAAACAACATTTTTCTGTCTTATTTCAGTAAAACGTTTCATTCAAACAATAAAAAATTGTTTAAGAATATTCACAACAAATTGATCTGACCGTACTATTTTTTATATTGCTTAATAATTTTTCCTCGTTAAGAGGGTACTGATAATTTGTTGTGAAATGTAAAATGTTAGTTCTTGAAAATTTTGATTTGAAAACATAAATATTTTGATACTGGTATTAATACTTCTCTTTACATTTTTACGATCAAAAAATATTTAAAAAATCATATTAAAATTTGTTATGATAGTCCCTGATTTAAGGGGCTTTTATTTTTATCCTTATAAAAGCAATAAATAAGTCTTTAAAATTATTGTTTGCTTTTAAAAACTTCTTATTTACTACAAGTTAGTAAAAAAGTTATAAAACTACATAATTAAATATAAAATACTTACATTAAACAATTTTTAATCGTTTTTAATTTGAGAATGTAAAGTTGTTATTTATTTTGCCGTAATCTAATATTCTATTATGAATGTGCGGTCATTTACGGAGTAAATGTGGAACAGTATGACGGGGCTTACTACGCGCCCTAATGTGGAAACCCGTGGCGTGCGACGGCCCTTGCTGTGTCAAAGCCGAGGCAACCCGTCATACTGCCGTGTATATCAAGTTGTGTATTTTCATTCTAGTATATTAAATTCGCATACAATATCTATAATCTTAGAACATTTCATCGAAAATTATTGTTCAAAATAATGTTATATCAAATATATATAATATAACATTATCAGCAGTGTGAAAGACGTTACCAGTTACCGATACTTAAAAAAAATAATACGTTACCGTTACTAAAAAAAGGAATGCGTTATATTGGCGTTACTTTATTTTTGACAAATTTTCTATTCGTTATTTAAAATTTCCAAAAGCTTTAGATAGTTTTTCATTCCCTCATTTAAAAGTGTTTTCAAACTTAAACATTATATTTCAATATATTTAATTTATTACAGAATTTTGAATTAATAACCTGAAAACTTTTTTTGATTTACATTATTAATAATTCTAAATCACTAAATTTGCGTAGAATTTCTTTTCCATTTAATATAACTAGTTTTTTTAAAGTTCGTCACTCAAACACAATGTTTTAACAATAAGAATAGATTCTACTATGCCGAAAAATAAATATGGTTCTACACTTCAAACTCAGAGAATCTCTCATCGATGAAATAAGTTTTTATTTTACGAGGGAATCAGGCGACGCTTATATTTTCGCTTTAAGAATAACAAATTTTCAAAAAAGTTATGGATTTTTTAATTTTGACATCTATTTTTCAAAAAATCTGGCATTTTTGTTCTAAAATTCTATAATTTTTAGTATAATTCAGCTAATCAAATAAGTTTTACGGATTCTGGTGAGTATTATTCAGTTTGCCTTTCTTACATTACCAGAATTTTTTTCAGAAATCGCAAATAATTCAGAAAATATAAGAAGATTTACTGAAAAAAACTAACTTTTTTAATGGTTTGTAAATATTTTTTAACGTTTCTGCTTACGAAAGGCATCTTATTTGCCTTATGCGGGCTATACTATTTTATAAGACAGAAGAATTTTTTTAAAAGAAAACATAATTTAAAAATTTTTTTTAACGATGCAAGATATTGCACAAGAGCAAGAAGCACTTTTCGTAGAACTTTTTTGGATGCGCAAACATTCTTGGTAAAATTTGTTTGTGTCTTTGGTTAATTCCAAAAAAATTCGATAATTTGATTTTATTTAAAAAATTCTCCCAGTCACAAAAATGACTCAGCCGGGTTAGCCCGCATAAAACGTTTTCCTTATAGAAGGTCAAATTCTAAAAAATTGGCAAAAAATATACGCCTAGGTTTTTCTTTGTGAAAATTGATAGAATTGGCAGAAAAAATTCAAATGTCTAAGAGAGGTAAAAAAATAAATAATTTCAGAGGCAAAATTAGTAATTTTTGAATAATAGAGTTCAAAATTCAGATATCTAAGTTAGGTTGAAAAATGTAGAATTTTAAAGACAAAATAGTAAGTCCGTTGCTAAGAGATTCAGCGACATTGAAGTTGTATGAGGGAAAAACTTACAGAGAATTTTTTCGGCCCTTTTTTACTGTGAATAAGCAGAAAAAAATTAAAAAATTTCTTATTCGAATTATAATATGCTTATTTTTGTCTAATTTTTTAATTAAAGTAAGGTAATGGTTAAGTCGTGTTAGTAAAAATAATTATTTAAACAATTTATTTTCATTGCTAATAATATTCTCTTTGAATAATGTTAGAAATTGCGGTTTTTCCTGAAATCCTCATTTTTTTGTCCACTTTTCACTTGATGTATGTTGATATTAATTCGAATTTAACCAAAATAATTGTTTAAGCAAATTATTATTGTTTATAGCAACCTCTAGTACAATAATACTAGATATTTGCGGTTTTCTTATTAATTTTTTTACTTTTTATCCACTTTTCAATTAGAGTGCAATAATAATTAATCTAAGTTAACAAAAATAATTGCTTACACAATTTATTATTATTGGTAATAATATTATATATACTTAATGGTAGAGAGTTGCGATTTTTCCCGAAATTTTCAACTATGTGTCTATTTTTCACTAGGAATGACTTAATAGTAAATTAAACTCAGCGAAAATAATTTTTTCAACAAATTATTGTTTATAACCATTCTAATTTATATTAGTGCCAGATAGTTGCGGTTTTTTTTGTAAAGTTTTTAACTTTTTGTCAACTTTTTATTCAGTAAGGTAACAGCTAGTTTAAAAAAAAAATTTTAAACAATTTATTATTGTGTAGAGCTATTTTTGATTAGTTGAGTAGTAGGAAGTAGCGGAATCATATTTCTAAATGATATATTTTTTTTGTGAATATATTTCCTGAAATAAAACATATATTTGAAATGTTCTTTAAATTTTCTGCATGGATCATATTAAATAGAAATTTTCCTTGAAGAAGCTACTGAGAGCCTTTTTATTCAAATGAATATTGTTACTCATTATATTTTTCTAACTTGCATTAATTATTAACTTTCTAAGTAAGAAGTGAACAAAAAGTTAAAAAATTTAGAAAAAAACCTCAATTTTCTAGCAATTATCTCAGAGAAGGTAATTATAAACAATAATAAATTGCTTAAGCAATTATGTTTGTCAGCTTGCTATAATTATTAAGTAACTAATTAAGCAAGAAACTGATAAAAAGTGAAAAATTTCAGAAAAGCCCCTCCTATCTAGCACTACTATAAGAACAGATAGTTTTCAACAATAACAACAAAGTAAAAAGTAGACAAAAAGTAGAAAATATGAAAAAAGCGGCACATTTCTATCTCAATTTTAACAGAAAATTGCTAACAACAATAATAAATTGTTTCTACATTTTATTTTGATAATTTTAATTAATTATTTACCTTACTTCGATCAAAGATTGCACAAAAAGTTAAATTTCTAGCATTATTCTAAGATAATACTATTAAAAATAATAATTAATTGTTTAGACAATTATGTTTGTTAATATTTATCAACTATAACTACACTTTCATTTAATATTGGACAATAAGTAAAACATTTTAAAAAAACCGCAACTTTCTCACTTGATTTTAAGATAAAATAGCTAACATTTTATTAGTAACAAGTAGAATATTATGTATCAAAAACAATTTGCACTGAAAAAACCGCAAAAAAATTATAATTAGTCAAAAAACTGGCAAAACCGATTTTTTAACTTATGGGGTTTTTTGGGACCCTATAAAACAAACTTAAAGGGGTGATATTTAAATAGTAACATTTTTTTTGAATTTTGTTGCTTATTATAAAGAGAAATGTTAAATTTCAACTTTATTTATTCGATATTGACGATTCTGAATGTAATTTGCAAAAAACGTCCTTTTTCTTAAGGGAAATGCGTATTCAACTTCATGTGGCTTGCGCCGCCTCTAAAAATAACTTTTAAAAAAATAAAAAGTTGCATTTATTTTTTTGTAAAGTCGAACAATTTTCCGTGCGATATGCATAAAAATGCGAAAAAAATTTTTTGACCACCCTATCGATACAACGATCAAACATCTTTCTGGTTTTCGAAATCGCATTTTAAAAATGTAATTTCTTCCATTATTTTCTTGATTTGACCATTTTTATTGATTTCAAAGTACTATTTAGCTTCGTGAAATTGTTGTTTATTTTGATGCGTAAAGTGAAAAAGAAATTAAATTGCAACGTATACAAATGCTAATAATTTTAACAAATAATTTTTTTAAATTTCTGAATATGAAAATTATCTATCCTGAGGAAAAGCAGAAGATATTCTTCAATTTCAAAATATTTTAATTTGTTTTATTTTTTTTACAAAAAAACCTTTTCGCAATTCTAGAAGTTTTTGGTAAAAAATCTGTTTTTTGCATAACGAAAATTAAAAAAAAAGATAAAACTATAGGGTAAGTCAGCAGCAAGTCAAGGAATACCTTAAAATCAGAGAAGGGCCAAAAAAATTTTGTTAGTCAGGAAAAGTCAGGTATTTTGAAAAAAATTGCAAAAGTTAAAAAATTTTCGTAAGAAACACTTCAAGTAACTGCCAGTATTCACTTTTTAAAATAAAATAATAACTTTAGTCTTTTTTCTTTCAATAATTGAAACCATGTTTAATCAGTGTTGAATTCAGGTCTATACATATTTCTGATTTTTTAAAAATTCTGTTGAAATGTTTTAGGGAATTTTATAAGATTAGAAGACATTTTTGAAAGATTCCAAGAAGTGTTAATAGATTTCAATAATTTAAATAAATTTTAAAGCATTTTAAATATTTTAAAGAAATTTTTTCTAAATTTCAAAGGATTTCTAAAAGCTTTAAAAAGTTTAAATAAATATTTAATAATTTTTTAAAAAAAGATTCTAAGAAATTTTTAATAACCTTCAATAATTTGAAGAAGCCTCAAAACACTTGAAAGATTGGTAAGTATTTTTTAATATTCAGAGAAATATTAGAAATATTAAAGAGCTTAAAAAAGTTTTAAGAAATTTTAAAAGGTTTTGAATGATTATTTAATTATTCAGAGTATTTGAAAAGATTCCAAGGCGTCGAAATATTCTAGTAATTAATACATTTTCAAGGAATCTCCAAGGATTTGAATGATTGAAAGCCATTTAAGAAAATTAAATGGGTATTAAAAGAATTTCCTAAAATTTGAAAAGATAAAGAACGATTTTACAAGACCTATAAGCATTCAAGATATATTAAAAGATTCTAAGAAATTATATAAGATTTCCCCAGATTTAAATGATTTTAAGTCATTTTAAACTCTTTTCTGTTATACTAATGAATTTACCTGAATTTATTTTGAATTAAACCTAAATTCTTAGTAATTTATGTAAAAAAGTTTTCAAATTTTTTAGAATTCTATGTTTTTTTTAAATTATTCTAAATTAACTTAATTCTATTTAATACAATTGATTTTTTTAGTTTTTTGTTCAAATCATCTTTAAGTCTTTATACTCATCTTGAATTCATATGTATTTTATCAAATCCTTTTAAATTCCCTTAAATTCCTATCTTAATAATAATAATTAATTACAAATGTATTATTTTTGAATCAATTGTCAATTTAAAAAATTTAATGAAGCTTATTTCAAACTTGCTGAAATCAATACATTTTTTCGTATTTTTTATTTGTGTTCAATTCTCTTAGTTTTTTTAATCACCTTGAAATTCTATAAATTTCATCAAATTCGCCTAATTCATTTCATATTTTTATTAATTTACTTCAATTTTACTTATATTAATGGAAATTTTTAGATTATTGGACTTTTTTCAATTCATTAAAATTTTTTTGAATTTAGCTTCAATCGTTTTGAAGTCATGTCAGTCGTATTTTTTTTAATTATTTTAAATCGAAAAGAACATTCGTTACATTACGAATTCATATTAGTCACTTTCAGTCTCGTTTTGGAATAGAAGCTAGTCGCATTTGATCACTTTTTCACTCTTTTAAAAGAAATTTGGCTGTGGTCGGCTCGCAGAATAACAAATAAGAAATTTATAAACTAACATTTAAAATTGTTTTATTCCATTTATGGAAGATTTTATATCAAAAATATTGCAAAATGATAATTTTGGTCTTCAAATATTAATGGTTATCAAAAATTAAAAATTAGTCAGGGAAAAGTCAGGAAATTTTGAAAATGAAGTTTTGCGGACAGTTTGACACTAGAAGATTTCAGAATATTCTGAAAACTTCTTGAGGATTTCAAAACATTTTGAAATATTCGAAAAGATTTTAAAAAATTCAGGAAAATTTCAGATTTTTTAAAAAATTTCATGAAGTAAAATAAAATTTCCAATTTTGAAAATTCAAGAACAGTGTACATTTTCCCTGGAATTCGCGAAAAATTTTAGCTAATAATAAAAGCAGAACATTTAAATATAGTTTTTATATGGTTAAAATTTGTAATTTTTGGAATGCTTACTAAAATTATTACAAGATACTTTTTGTCAAATTAATTTAAAAGAGCGTAGACTAAAAGTAAGAGAAGAGTTAACTAAATAAAAAATTAAAAGAAAAAGAAGCAAGTACAAATTGTCACTCAGATTGCGAATGCAGGTGCAGAGAGCAGAAGAACGTAGCGGTCGATAACGAGGGCAGCTGATAACGCGACGACGCGACAATCTACGACCGTGATGCTGCCGGTGGGCAACATAAATCGTTTTAGTTAAAGTGATATAGTCACACAATCACTTCAAAAACGGGACCTAGATTCTCACTAATCTGTTTGAAATGTATTTAAACCTCACTAAGCTGATAAGTGAGTATATATAAAGGGTCCACGGTCTGAACCTGTTAACTGTTATTTCAGAAATTTTACAGAGCGAAGCAAAATCGCTGTTATTTTTGCAATTAAAAAAATTTTTTAAAACCGTAAAATGTTTTTTGTCCATTCGCTAAAGAAAAATAAGACACTTTAGTTTTATAACATTTAAATTAAAATCGAACGTTATATTACAAGTGAAAGCTATACATATGTTGTCTACGAGGGGTCCAGCGGTCTAAACCTGCTATCTGCATTGTTCTACAGCTTTCCGCGCTTCAATGTGCATTTTTCTGCGCTGCTTTTTAATCTGCCGGCAAGTTTTATGTGTCAAAATGTTCAGAATTGCATGCTGAAAAAGTATGTGCTTGCGAAAATTCGAAATAGTTTATTGCAAAAGTTTGCTGAGTGTTAGTAATTCAAGGCGCGT
>JAUELO010000030.1:876220-892799 GCA_032357855.1 Amphibolips quercusostensackenii | reverse complement strand
GGGGGGGGTACAATATGTAACATTAAGAAAAATGGTATAAATCGACACTATTCCGTTATTTTTTGAACAAATCAACCTTATAGGAAATTAATGTACAAAAATTATTGTGCATAACGTTAAATTTCACTATTTTACAATGTGAGTTAAATAAAAATAAAAATTTTTACAATAAAAGATTGGGATATTGTTTAAAGACTTCATATCTGTATGGTTAGATTCGTATTTTTTCCCATTATTCTGTAAAAAAATATTCATAAAAGCGAAGGTTTTTGCCATTTTTTGAAATAACTAATACCTGAAAAATCATTTAACATTTTTTTAACTTATCGGCTAAAGCTAAAATATTTAAAAAGAATCCAAGGTATTTCAAACGATTTTTAAGATTTAAAAATATTTCGAAGCACGTAATTTCAAAATCCTTCAATACGGTATTTTAATAAATTTTTTGGAATATCAAAGGATTTTATAGTATTTTCGAAATTTCAAGGGATTTCAAGAAATATTATAAGATTTAATAAAATTTTACAGGAGTTAAAGGTATTTTATATTATTTTAATAAAATTAAAAAAAATTCATTCATAGGAACTAAGAAATTTTTAAAAATTTAAATATTCTGAAGAGACTTTTAGGTTTTTTTAAAGGTATTTCCAGAGGTTTTTAAAATTTTGACATATTTTAAAGAATTTTCAAGATTTTATAATATTAGCAAAATTCCAAGGTATATTTAAGAGCTTTAAAATTTTTAAAGGATTAAAAAATTTTGAGAAAATTTCCAAAGATTTAAATAATTTGATGAATTTAAACATTTTTTGCGGTTTTAAGAAAATTTTCAGAATTTTGGAAGATATGGAAGGATTTTATAGGACCTATAATGTTAAAGAAAATTAACAGAAAATTTCAAGGTATCTTTAAGGTATTTCAACGAATTTTTTTTTTAATTTCTAAAGATTTCAGTAACTTGAATGTTCTTTAAATACTCTCAAGACAAAATTTTAATCAATTTTCCAGGATCTCAAAGGATTTTATAGGTATTCAAGGATTTCAAGAGATATCGAGAAATTTGAAGGAATATCAATAAATTCCGCGCAACTTTAAGAGATTTTAAAAGTTTTTGAAATATTTTATGGTATTTAAGGGATTCTAACAATATTTTAGAAGATTTAGAAAAGTGCAAGGAAATGGAGAAAAGGACTTATAACATCTTAAGATGTTTCGAAAGATGTTTATCGAATTTTAATGAATTTCATGGTATTTTCTAAGATTTTAAACGATTTCAATAATTTCAAAGGCATTCAATAAGGTTCTTTAATTTCAGCATATCAAAAAATTTCATAGTATTTTTGATGTTGTAAGGGATTTAAAGGAATATTATAAAATTTTATAAACTTTCACAAGATTTTAAAGTATTTTATAATATTTTAAAGAAATTTTAAACAATTTACTTACTTGATTTAAGAAATTTTAAGTGATTTAAAAAATTAAAAGAGATTTTTAAATATTTTAAGGTATTTCCAAAGGTTTTAAAAAATTTGACAGATTTTACATAATTCTAAAGATTTAAAAATGGTTGAAAACGTTCCCAGGCATGTCCAAAAGCTTTAAAAATGTCAAAGGATTTAAATAATTTCCTAGAATTTCAAAAGAGTTGGAATGATTTTATAAGACGTATAATGTTGAAGAAATGAAAAAAAAGTCCAAGTTATTTTTAAGGGACTTTAAAGAATTTTTTAAGAGTTCTCACCATTTTAGTAGTTTAAAGCTGCTTAGGGACTCCCACGACGGTATTTTAATCATCAATTCTTTAATGAAATTTTAAAGAATTTATTCACATGAATTGAAAAATTTTAAAGGATTTCGAAAAATTCTCAAAAGTCCTTGAAATATTTGAAGGTATTTCCAAAGGTTTTGAAGAATTTTACAGATTAGAAAGAATGCGTAACATTTTAGATCATTATAAGAAATTCCAGAAAATTTCAATATATTTTAAAATTTCGAAAAGAGATATTTCGAAGGATTTCAGAATTTCAAAAATAATTGTTAGGTATATATCAAAGCTTCAAAGATTTTAAAAGGACTATACAAATATAAAAACTTTTTCAATATTTGAATCATTTTAATGCATTTCAGCATTTGTTTGTGGTTTTAGAAAATTTACTAGAATTTCGGAAGATTTTTAAGGCTTTTATAGGTCCTACAATGCTGAAGAAAATTAAAACAAATTTCAGGGTATTTTGAAGCCATTCTAATAGAAATATTAAGTTTTTTCAAGGATTTCAGTAATTTGAAGAGATTTTAAAGGCTCCCGAAAAGGTATTTTAATCAATCTCCCAGGATCTCAAAGGACTTTATAGGACTTCAGATTTTTCAAGAGATTTCAAAAATTTCAAGAAATATCATCAGACTTTATGTAACTTCCCGGGATTTCAAAAAATTTTCAAATATTGTAGGGTATTTAGGGAAATCATACGAAATTTCAAGACATGTAAGGTTATTTTAGTTCACGTTTAGCTGGGTGGAAAATATAAAAAAAAGCATAACCAATGTTAAATAATTTTAAAATTTTTTAAAAATTTGGAAAATCAAGTTTATTGAAATTCTGAAAAAGAATTTCAAATAATATAAGTTTAAATTTCCACGTATTATCACAAGAAGTTAAAAATATATTTATTCAGGGCTGAAGATTCAGTAATCAAATTATACCTAGAAAGTTATTTTTATTTAAATTGCGTGATAATTATATTTTTTTTAAATCTTTGATAATTGCATTTTTTAATGCACAACTGATTAAGGTTTTAAAAACTTCTAATGTTCATTCTTTAGCGGAACCTTTAATAATGCACATCATCCACCCAATATAATTAATTAAAACATATCTAATTATCTCATTTTATTTTGATAATTAATTGTATATATAAATATAAATATAAAATAATATAATAAATAATAATATAACTACTAACTATAATTATTTTATTTATTTTGTTTAACGTATCTAATATTCTAGAAGTAACTATTTTTAATTTTGAACGGAAATTTACAAAAGCCATTAATTTTTCATATATTTGTGACCTATCCCTATTTTTATAAGATCAACAATATTAAATTCAGATGTATCTATTCTGAAAAAAAATTTCGGTAAAGCTTTATGCCCCACATTATTTTTAATTTGCAAACGTGAAAAATGTATTCGAATAGAAGATGTATAAACACGGAAACAGAAAAAAAGTTATAAAAATAATGTATGAACTCGTGGAATTCATTTCTTTTATTCCTGAAATCTCATTTTTAGAATCTTACATTATGCGACATTTTTCTTGTATTATTTATTCTTGCAATACACATTCATTTTCTTAATCTCGCACATCCAGTTTCTCTCACAATTTCATTTGTATTCTAATTTTATTCAGATTTATATTAGTACGTTCAATCCACTTTCGCATAACTGTCAGGAGTTCCATATCTTCCTTGGAGTTAGTGTAATTGAAATGATCCATAAATAAAGCCTTTGTATTCCCTTAACGTTTACGTTTATTACCACATCCAACTTTAGTATTTCATTATTATTTATTCAAAGTACCTCTTATTTTTTAACGGTACTTCAATCTTTTAAGGGCAAATAGTAAACTATCGTGTCATAAATTACCGTCTTCTCCATGTTTTTCTTCCTGTATCTTATTTTCAAACCAAAGAAGATATTAAGATGAAATTTTGGAAAACGAGAAAAACTGTATCAGTGGACGTTTTCATAGTCTGTTGCGGCTAATATTTTATTCAAATAATGTAATTTTACTTATATTTAATTTATAATGTGATTAAGAAAAGTGCTTTAGAAGTTAAAACCCTGATTTGTTATTTGGGTTCGCCTATAAACCACGTTACCAATTTTGGACTATTTTTACCACCTCCCCTTCTCCCATTGAAATTCTGGGAAAGGGTTTTTTAGAATTTTTTAAAAACAAATATTACTGAAGATTTAACACAGATTAAAATGATTTTCCAAAGATTCTATAAGGATTTCAATTATTTCATAAATAGTACCAAATATTTCAAAAATACTTAAAATATTTCGCATAGATTTCTAAAGATTTTAGAAAAATTCTACAAAGCATTCAGGAAGATAAGAATAATTTTCCAAACATTTAAAAAATTTTATAATGACTTAGAATATCGCGCAAAGATTTCAAATAGATTGAAAAGATTCCATAAAGACTTAAATTATTTCACACAGATTTCACAAAGAATTAGAATATTTCGCAAAGATTTCACGAAGACTTGAATAATTTTACAAATGTTACCAAATATTTCAAAAATACTCAATCGCAAATATTTCTAAATATCTCAGAAAAAATTCACAAAGATTTCACAAGGATTAGAATGATTTCCCAAATCCTTCAAAAATTTTAGATAGACTTAAAAGAATTCATATAGAATTTAAATATTTCGCAAGGATTTTGGATAAATTTAAAAGATTTCACAAAGACTTTATTTATGTCTCGAAGATTTCCTAAGATTTCACAAAGATTTCCAAAGCTTTTAGAAAGGTTTTACAAGAAGTTAAATAATTTTCTAAAGATTTCAGGTAAATGTCAATGATTCCCTAACATTTCACAAAAATTTCAATAATTACACAGATATTGTAGAATATTTCAAAAATATTGTAAATATTTAAAATTTTTTTTAAAGATTTCAGAAAGATTTTTCAAAGATTTCAATGATTTCCCAAAGGTTTCAAATATTTCGCAAATATTTTAGTCAGATTATGAAGATTTGAATAATTTTCCAAAGATTCCAAAAAAGATTTTTGAGCCTTCACAAAGATTTTGAATAGATTAAAAAGATTTCACAAAGCATTTAATGATTTTTCATAGTTTCCAATAATTTCACAAATATATTAAAAAAATATTTCAGGAAAATTTCATAAGGGCTTAAATAATTTCCCAAAGATTTCAAAGATTTCACAAAGATTTTAAATATTTCACAAAGACTTTACAAAAATTTCAAATTAAATCCCAAAAATACCAAAGATTTCAAATATTTTGCAAATATCTCAGATGGATTTCTGAAATTTTCGAAGATTCAAATGATTTCCTAGAGATTTCACAAAGATATAAAACCTTTCACAAAGATTTTTAAAAGATTTAAAAGATTTCACAAAGAATTAAATGATTTCCTAAAGTTTTCGATAATTTCACAAATATTATCAATTATTATTTTAAAAAGATTTCACAAAGACTTAAATGATTTCCGAAAGATTTTAAAGATTTTACAAAGATTTTAAATATTTTTCACAAAGACTTTCCAAAAATTTCAATTAAATCCCAAAAATACCAAAAATTTCAAATATTTTGCAAATATCTGAGATAGATTTCTAAAATTGTTTAAAGATTTAAATGATTTCCCAAAGATTTCACAAAGATTTGAAATATTTCGCAAATATTTCAAATATATGTCAAAGATCGCTTAAAGATTTAAATTATTTGCCAAAGATTTTAAAGCTTTTCTAAATATTTCAGATAAATTTAAAAGATTTTCCAAATTTTAATGATTTCCTAAAGATTTCTCAAATATTTTCAATATTTCACAAAGATTTCCAAAGACTTCAGAAAGACTCCATGAAGATTTTTAAAGCTTTTAGAAAGGTTTCAAAAAGAGTTTATTGATTTCTTAAAGATTTAAGAAAGGTTTCATAAAGAGTTTAATGATTTCCCAAAGATTTCAGATGAATTTCAATGATTTTCCAAAGATTTCAATAATTTCACAATGGTTTGAAATATCTCACAAATATTTCAGACATATTTCAAAGACCTTAATGATTTCCTAAAGATTCCACAAAAATTTTTAAGCTTTCACATATATTTTTGATATATTTACAAGGTTTCACAAAGAATTCAATGAATTTCCCAAAGTTTTCAATAATTTCACAAACATCATCAAATAGTTTTTTAGAAAGACTTTACAAAGACTTAAATGATTTCCGAAAGATTCCAAAGATTTTACAAATATTTTAAATATTTCACGAAGATTTTCCAAAGATTTTAATGATATCTCAAAGGCTTTAATGATTTTAAAAAGATTTCAAATATTTCGCAAATATTTCAAATATATGTTAAGGATTGCTCAAAGATTTAAATGTTTTTCCAATGAATATATTGATTTGAAAGAATCTTGAATGATTTGAAGAATCTTGAAGCTTGTCCAAAGATTTTGGATAATTTTGAAAGATTTCACAATAACTTTAATGATTTCCCAAAGATTTCAAAGATTTTGAATATTTCACCAGCATTTTCCAAATTTTAATGATTTCCCAGAAATTTCTTGAATATTTCAAGTATTTCGCAAAGATTTACAAAGACTTCAGTGAGATACAAGAAAGATTTTTAAAGCTTTCAGAAAGGTTTCACGAAGAGTTTATTGATTTTTCAAAGATTTCAGATGAATTTCGATGATTTTCCAAAGATTTTAAAAAGATTTTAATAATTACTTAAATATTATAAAATATCTCAAAAATATTTCAAATATTTCGCAAAAATTTTCCAAGATTTTAAAAAGATTTTCCAAAGATTTCACTGCTTTTCCAAAGATGTCAATGATTTCTTAATGATTTTAATGATATCTCAAATATTTTAATGATTTCACAAGGATTTCAGATATTTCGCAAATATTTCAAATATATGTCAAAGATTGCTTAAAGATTTAAATAATTTTTCAAAGATTTTGAAGCTCGTCCAAAGATTTTGGTTAAGTTTGAAAGATTTCACAATAACTTTGATGATTTTTCTAAGATTTCGAAGATTTTAAACATTTTACAAGGATTTCCCAAATTTCAGTGATTTCCCAAACATTTTCTTGAATTTTTCAAGTATTTTGCACAGAGTTCCAAAGTCTTCAGAAAGATTAAACAAAGACTTTTAAAGCTCTTAGAAAAGTTTTAAAAAGATTTAAATGATTTTCCAAAGATTTCAGATAAATTTTTATGATTTCCCAAAGATTTTACAAAGTTTTTAATAATTACTTGAATATTGTAAAATATCTTAAAAATATTTCAAATATTTGGCAAAAATTTCGCAAACTTTCAAAAAGATTTTCTAAAGATTTCAATGATTTCCCAAAGATTTTAATGATTCCTGAAAAATTTTAATGATTTTCAAAGACTTCAATGATTTCACAAGATTTCAAATATTTCGCAAATATTTCCAAAGACTTCAGAAAGATTCCACAAAAATTTTCAAAGCTTCAGAAAGGTTTCAAAAGGAGTTAAATGATTTTTCAAAGTTTTCAGATAAATTTCGATGATTTCCTAAAGATTTTACAAACATTATAATAATTACTTAAATACTATAAAACATTTCAAAAATATTTCGCGAAAATTTTCCAAAATTGAAGAAAGATTTTCCAAAAATTTTAATAATTTCCCGAAGATTTCAATGATTTCACAAAGATTTCAAATATTCCACAAATATTTTGGATATATATTAAAGATCTGAATAATTTCCCAAAGATTCCACAAAGATTTTAAAGCATTCACATATATTTTGCATAAATTCACAAGATTTCACAAAGAATTCAATGATTTCCTAAAGCTTTTAATAATTCCACAAATATTATCAAATATTATTTTAGAAAGATTTCACAAAGGCTTTAATGATTTCCCAAAGATATTAAAGATTTTACAAAGATTTTAAATATTTCACAAAGACTTTCCAAAAATTTCAATAAAATATAAGAAATACCAAAAATTTCAAATATTTTGCAAATATCTGAGATAGATTTCTAAAATTGCTTAAAGATTTAAATAATTTCCCAAAGATTTCACAAAGATATTGAACCTTTCACAATGATTTCTAAAAGATGTAAAAGATTTCACAAAGAATGAAATGATTTCCCAAAGTTTTTGATAATTTTACAAATATTATCAATTATTATTTTGAAAAGAATTCATTAAGACTTCAATGATTTCTAAAAGATCTTAAAGATTTTACAAATATTTTTATTATTTTGCAAAGATTTCTTAAAGATTTCAATGATTTCCTAAAGACTTCAATGATTTCACAAAGATTTCAAATATTTCGCAAATATTTCAAATAGATGTCAAAGATTGCTCAAAGATTTAAATGATTCCTTAAAGATTTTAAAGCTTTCTTAAAGATTTTGGATATATTTAAAAGATTTTTCAAAGACTTCAATGATTTCTTAAAGATTTCAAATATTTTAAACATTTCACAATATTTCCTAAATTTCAATGATTTTCCAAAGATTTCTCGAATATTTTTAATATTTCACAAAGATTTCCTTAGGCTTCAGAAAGACTCAATTAAAAATTTCTAAAGCTTTCAGAAAGGTTTCAAAAGAAGTTTAATGATTTCGCAAAGATCTCAGAAAGGTTTCACAATGAGTTTAATGATTTTTCAACGTTTTAAGATAAATATCAATGATTTTTCAAAGATTTCAATGATTTTACAATGGTTTCAAATATCTCGCAAATATTTTATATATATATTTTAAAGACTTAAATAATTTCCCAAAGATTCTACAAAAATTTCAAAGCTTTGACACATATTTTGAAAATATCTACAAGATTTCACAAAGAATTCGATGAATTTCCCAAAGTTTTCAATAATTTCACAAATATTATCAAATATTATTTGAGAAGGATTTTACAGAGACCTCAATGGTTTCCGAAAGATTTTGAAAATTTTACAAATATTTTCAATATTTCACAAAGATTTCCCAAAGATTTCAAAGATTTTACAAAATTTTTAATATTTAACAAAGATTTTCTAGAGATTTCAAAGATTTTACAAATATTTTAAATATTTCACAAAGATTTCCCAAAGATTTCAATGATTTCTCAAAGGCTTCAATGATTTCACAAAGATTTCAAATATTTTGCAGAAATTTCAAATATATGTCAAGGATTGCTCAAAGACTTAAATGATTTTCCAAAGATTTTGAAGCATGTCCAAAGATTTTAGATGAATTTAAAAGATTAAACAATAACTTTAATGATTTTCTAAATATTTCAAAGATTTTAAATATTTCACCACGATTCCCCAGAAATTTCTCGGATATTTAAGGTATTTCGCAAAGATTTCCAAATACTTTAAAAAGATTCAACAGCAATTTGCAAAGCTTTCAGAAAGGTTTCACAGAGATTTTAATGATTTTTCAAAGATTTAAGATAAATTTCAATGATTTTCCAATGATGTTACAAAAATTTTAATAATTACTTAAATATTATAAAATATCTCAAAAATATTTTAAATATTTCGCAAAAATTTCACAAGATTTCAAAAAGATTTTCCAAAGATTTCAATGATTTCTTGAAAATTTCAATGATTTCTCAAAGACTTCAATGACTTCACAAAGATTTCAAATGTTTCGCATATATTTCAAATATGTGTCATAAATTACTCAAAGATTTAAATGATTTCCCAAAGATTTTCAAGCTTGTCCAAAGATTTTGGATAAATTTAATAGATTCACAACAACTCTAATGGTTTTTAAAGATTTCAAAGATTTTAAATATTTTGCGAGGATTTTCTAAATTGCAGTGATTTCCCAAAAACTTCTCGAATATTTCAGAAAGGTTTCACAAAGAGTTTAATGATTTTCCAAAGATTTTAGATAAATTTTGATGATTTTCCAAAGATTTTGTAACGATTATAGTAATTACTCAAATATTATAAAATATTTCAACAATATTTTAAATATTTCGCAAAAATTTCCTAAAATTTCAAAAAAATTCCAAGGAATTTAATGATTTCCCGAAGATTTCAATGATTCCACAAAGATTTCAAATATTTTGCAAATATTGCGGATATATTTCAAAGATTTAAATAATTTTCTAAGGATTTCTCAAAGATTTTAAAGCTTTCACGTATATTTTAAATAGATAAACAAGATTTCACAAAGAATTCAATGATTTCTTAAAGTTTTCAATAATTTCACAAATATTATCAAATATTATTTTAGAAAGATTTCACGAAGACTTCAATGATTTCTCAAAGATTTCAAAGATTTTACAAATATTTTAAATATTTCACGAAGATTTTCTAAAGATTTAAAAGCTTTTTTAAAAATTTCGGATAGATTTAAAAGATTTCATAAAGACCCCAATGATTTGAGAAAGGTTTCAATAGTTTCACAAATATTATCAAATATTTCAAAAATATTTCTTATATTTCACAAAGATTTCCAAAGATTTCAGAAAGATTTCACAAAGACTTTCAATGATTTATCAAAGATTTTAAAAATTCTACAAAGATTTTAAAATATTTCACAAACATTTCAGATAGAGTTGAATAATTTTCCAAAGATTTTAATGATTTCACAAAGAATTCAAAGATTCTACAAAGATTTTTAATATTACACAGAGATTTCAGATAAGTTAAAATAATTTGCTAAAGATTTTAATAATTTATGCCCCTCCCTGCTCTTGGGTGTGGGGGGCATTATTTCCGTGCCCCCTAGGGTTCCGGCGCCTCTGGTAAATAACATGTTGAATTCAATGCAAAACACTTCAAATTCGTGAGATTTCCAGTTGAGCATTTTCAACACAATAGTTACATTTAAAAAAAAAGATAAATTATTCAAGAAAAAGATAAATTTTCAGCCCCACAAGACGATTTTTTAAGAAGAAAATATTAAATTTGAACAAAATAGTTCAATTGAGAATCAATTAGTTGAACTTTCATGTAAACAGATAAATTAGAACAAAATAAGAAATTTCAACCAGATTTAAAAATTTTAATGACAAAAAGACGAATTTTTTGAAGTCAAATAAATTGTCGACCAAGAAATATCGCTTTAATACCATAAGAGGTGAATTTTCAATACAAAAGAACGAATTTTCAAAAAAAAAAAAATTCAACAAAAAAAAGAAGAATTTTTCAAAAAATAGTTGAATTCTTTACCAATTAGATCATTTTTCAATTAAGAAATATAAAATCAAAACTAAATAGTTGAATGCTTAATCAAAAACAAGAAATCTTTATAAAAAAGATCATTTTTCTATCCAGAGAAATTAATTTTCAACAAAATACGTACATGAATATTTTAGTAAACAGATAAATTTTAGACTTATAAAGTGTAAATTTAACAGGAAAAATGCAATAGTTAAATTTTCAATGAAAAATGAATTTCTAACCAAAAGATAACAAATTTTTAACAAAAAAATGTTGAAATTTTCACTGAAAAGATTAATCTTAAAAATAATTAATTGTCAGAAAATTAGTTTAGCTTCTAACCAAGTAGTTGAATTATTAACCGAAGAAGATTAATTTTTAACCAAATAGTTAAAATTTTACCAAAAAAAATTAATTTTTCACCAAGGAGATTAATATTTAACCAAAAAAATGGATTAAAAAAATACAACAAATTTCAACAAAATTGTTTAATTTTGAATTTAAAGAAATTAATTATCTACAAAATAGTTGAATTTTTAACCCAAAAATACGATTTTTGAACAAAAATTTTAATTTTCACCAACTATTTAAATTTCTATAAAAATAATTAATTTTTAAACGAAATATTTAAATTTTTAAACAAATATTTAAATGAAAAAAAACACAAATTTTCTACGAAAGAGTTTGATTATAAAACTAAAAATATGGATTTTCAAATAAAACAAAAATTAGTTTTTTTGAAAGTAGCTTAAGCAAAAAGTATCAATTTTTAATAAAACATGTAATAGTTGACATTTCAAACAAAAAATGTCATTTAACCAAAAAAGCCGAATTTCCAACCAAGTCACTGAATCCTCTCTTAAGAGATTAATTTTCAACCGAACAGTTGTGATTTTCAACCAAAAAATGTGCAATTTCTGCCAAAATAGGTGAATTTTTAGCCAAAAAAGACGAGTTTTTACCAAAAAAAAAGACTTCTAAACAAAAATTTTTAATTTTTAATTAAAAAGAATCAATTTCTAATATAAAATATAAATTTTGCACAAAAAATGGAATATCTACATTTTTAGTTTAAAAAGATTAGTTTTCAACCAAAAACAATGTATTTTTGAGAATATAGTTAAATTTTTAACAAAATAGATGAATTTTCAACAAACAAAATTAATTTTACATGAATTTTATAGTCAAGTCTTAAGGCAAAGAAATGAATCTTCAACAAACTAAAAATTATTTTTTAACAAAGCAGTTCAACTTTTAACGAAGTACTTGAATTTTTGACCAAAGAAATGACTTTTCAACAAAATAATTAAATTTTCACCCAGAATTTACATTTCAAGCTGAAAAGTAGAATGTTTTACAAAACATTTCACCCTTGTTATTCCTTATTCTATTAAAAATTAATAAAATGTAATTATTTATACAAAATATACAAGCTTGAAAGGGCCAGGCAGATGTAGGCTTATATATTTTGTGTCATTTTCCGAAATGTCTTAAAAGTAGAAATAATAAGTCGGACAAAAATATCTGGTATACACAGCAATTTGTAATTTTCAGAATTTATTTTGGTGGCGCATAAACACTTTTGATGTGAAGTCTTATGTTAGACCCTTAAAAATATTTAAAACTGAAATATTTTGAAAACCTATCGACAGTATTATCTAAACAAATTCTGGGACTCGCCTCATAAATTCAAAATTAGAATAAATGTTTATCCGCTATTTTCTTTTTCCGAAAACAAATTAATTTAGTGTTCCTAATGTAGTTTAAGATAAAAATTTCAGGTTAAAGTTTTAAATATTTTTCATGTTTTAGTCAAAAACTTGTTGATGATAAGGAATTTATACAAAATTTAACACCAGAAAGAGCAACACTTTTCGGACATAATTATTTTCTTGCTTTAAAAAGACACAAATTCGAAGAGTTACTTTCAATATATAATAAGAAAAATTGAATCGTTATTGAAATACAGTATTCGTTTTCACATTTCAAAAAGTGTCATAGTAATAGAAAGATGATCGTCGATAAAAAAAACTCTTACTAAATGTAAACGGCATTTTGATTTATACTACCTCAGGGATCCATAAAATATATTTTATCAGAAAAGGGAAACATGTGTTCTGACTTTTTTTAAAGAGCTATAAATTTAGTGGACATGCTTGTAAAATTAAAAAATCCATTAAGTTAATGGTTATCTACATATTACAGTAGTAAAAGTGTCTTTAAAATATATCAGAAATGATGTAACTTTAAATGAAAGTTGCATAATGATTTCCGTTTATTTATTAGTATTTTTTTCTAATTGAATAATTGCAAAAAATAAATATATATGTTGCAACACAAGGTAATAAAAATATAGATTACTGTTAAAAATAATGTTCTCAGTATTTCCTATCAAATTATTGCATTTTCTTTCAAGTGCTTGTACATCGTAACGTTAGTCACAATGGTAATCTCAAGAAGAAAAATAGAAAGAGGAAATGATCCACCCAGTTTACAAAAAGTGAATAGAAAAATTTCAATCTCCTTATTCTTGAATCTGAGATCGCGTATGTAATATGTATCCATCCATGGTGCCCACTGTTGATTCAGACGTATCGACAGATGAGTGCATGTATGGATCTGTATCCCATTTTCCTTCTTCAATCTTGACATTTGCAAATTGACAAAATCAGCTGTCTATTTTGTATTCTGTCAGTTATTGTGCTTCATTTTCTGAGGCACTATTAATAATTTCTCTTCCCTATATCCCCTATAGTAGGGCGTCCGTCCGCCTGGATTTTCCCGAACATTTCATCTTTTTGACGCACGCGACTTTTGTCCTACAATGTTTTTTTTCTCGTTCGAGCTTTGGGAAGTATAGAATTTTTTAGTTTTTTTAACGAAAAAAAAATGAATGAAAGCGATTAGCTTCTTACCCCACGTCCTCCCTCTTTGCCGACCGTAATTTTGTCTTCCCCCACCCGACCACAGAAATAAACGTACCCGTTGGCTATACACGGATTTCATATTTATTTTTCGTTTTTTCGCTTTTTAAGTAAGTTGTTCCAGCGAGTGGAACTCTTATTTTTTAAAAATGAGTTTAACAATATAGTTGATTTTTGAAAAAAGTAATTACATTTCTAACAAGATAGTTAAATTTTTAACCAAGTAGTTGAGTTTTCAAACAAAAAAAAAAGAATTCTTATGAAAAATGTAATAGTTTATATTTTGACGAATTAAAATTTTTTTTTGAAGAAGAAAGAAAGGAAGATGAATTGTCAACCATGAAAGATATCTTTTCCACCGTGAAACATGAATTTTCATTCCAAAAGGAAGAATTTTCAACAAAAGAGTGAAATTTTCGACCAAAAATGTGTCTTAATCAAATTGTTCAATTTTCAACAAAATAAATTAATTAAGAGAAAAAATATACATATTCACACAAATAGCTGAATTTTTAACCTGCAAAGGTGAAATTTCTACCAAAAAAGACAAATTTTCAACAAAGAAGTTAAGTTTTTGAGTTAAAAATTGGAATGTTTTCAAAAACAGTTGACTATCATACTTGAAAGGATTAATTTTCAACAAAAAAGTTAATTTGTAATCACAAATGATGAACTTTCAAACACAGTTGAGTATTGAACTAAAAAGGATAAGTTTGCGACTAAAAATGACATAGTTGCATTTAAAGTTTGAAACGTTAATTTACAAGGAAAAAAAAAAGAATTTTCTACTTGTCAATTTCAATCCAAAAGAGGAATTTTCTACAAAACAGTTAAATTTTCAACCTGAACATATAAATTTTTATAAAAAGGTTGATTCCTTAACAAGTAGTTAGATTTTCAAATAAACAGTATAATATTTAATCAAATAGTTGAGTTTTCTCCCAAAATAGTTAAATTTTAAATCAAAAAGTTGCATTTTTTACCAAAAGAGATCAGATTTTTACAAAAAAGATGAAGTTTTAAATTTAAAAAAAACACGTATTATCTACAGAACAATAGAATTCTTAACCCTAAATTATAATTTGAATAAAAAGTTAGTTTTTAACTAGATGGTTTAATTTTGTACCCAATTGTTGAATTTAGATGCGAAAAAGACGAGCTTTCCACAAAACAGTTGAATTTTCTACCCAAAAAGATGGATTTATAGGTAAACATGTGATAGTTGGTATTAAAAAAAATATTTGAAAATAAAGAAATAGTTGAATTCAACCAAAATAGTCCAATTTTGAGCAAAATAGTTGAATGCTGAACTAAAACAGAATAATTTTCAACCAAACGGTTGGGGTTTTTACGAAAAAATATGAATCTTTAAGCAAGAAAATTCATTTTTTACAAAAAAATATGAATTTTTAACAAAATACATGAATTCTTGACTCAAAATTTAAATTTTTTACCAGAAAAGATAAATGCTCAAATAAAATCATGAATTTGTATTCAAAAATAAAATTGTAGGTTTATCATCGAAAATTTCAGAATACATTAAATAGCTGAAGTTTCAGGTAAAATTGTTAGGAAGTTTTAATTCAATAAGCAGTTATAGAGATATTTCAGGTCTTATGCCAAAAATTAAATTTTTTAATAATTTAATAACACCTAGAGTCTACCCCATTTTACATATTGGATTAAAGATTTTAATATGCTTCTGCCAGAGGAGGCTTGAACATATTTTTTAGGAAATTTTTAATTATAAATTGAAAATATGAAGCTTGAGTGGAACTTTTTAGTAAATTTGTATTCATTAATTATTTTTAGAGATATTTTCCTTTTTTGCACAGTATTCGATTTTTTTGCATTTGAGTTGACCTATAGTCTACAATTTTGAGCCGATTCATCTAAACATTTTAGGATATATGGAATCGATAAGGCTCCAAGTACGCTTTTCAGGAAACTTGGATTCATTAATTATTTCTAGAGATATTGAAATTTTATGCAAAAAATATGATTTTTCAACAGTTCAGTCGACCCCTACCTGCAATATTTTACATACTTGTGCAAAAATTAAATAATAAATCAACTAGATGAAACTCCAGCGCGATTTGCAAAAAATTTTGAATTATCAATTATTTTTAAAGATACTTCACTTTTTATGGAAAAATTTGAATTTTTTAAATAATTTCATACTACCTGGAGCCTTCAGTATTCTACCAATTGGAATAAGGATTTAAATACATACGCTTCTGTTAGCAAAGGGTCAAATATATTTTTTGAGAAAATTATGCTTCATCATTTATTTTTCAAAATTTTTCACTTCTACATGAAATTTTTCTTTCAATAATTCAGTTGACCTAGAACTTGTACTATTGAGCCGATTTGTACAAAATTTTCAACATACTTCTGTTAGATAAACATCAAGGGCACTGATGTCTCAAAAATTTAGAATCAATCATCCCTTTTTAAGATTCTCTATTTTTAGGCGGAAAAATTTGATATTTTTGTAATTCAGAGGATCCACAGTGGAATAAACAAGTTTCTGTGGACAAATCAATTTTTAGCCTAGAATATTAGGGTGGTACAATTCTTTTTCGAATTTGCATGAATATTGACCGGAAATTCGCTTGTATCTACAAAAAAATAATTTCGTTTTTTTTATTGGGAAAAAATTATATTCAGGGGTGGCGCAAGCCCGACTAATGTAACATGTATTTTCCAGAAGAAAAGACGTTTTTGTAAATTTTATTCGGAATCGTCAGT
>JAUELO010000030.1:859684-870806 GCA_032357855.1 Amphibolips quercusostensackenii | reverse complement strand
TAGAGTCAATTGTCCAAAACGAGAAGTGCCAGATTTTCTGGAAATACGATTTTCGAGCAGCGGTCGCCGTTGCACACTCGAGGCCTGACATTGTTCTTCAAGACTTTGAGAAACGAACTGTATTTGTGATCGAATTCTCGGCTCCGTCCGTCAACAACATCACTGTATCAGGACCTTAACAGGGAGATGCAACGACTGTACCCAAAATATTCGGTTAAAGTAATTGTCCGTGTGATCGGTGCTCTCGGAGGTGCGAAACTATCACTGGTACGTAACCTTAAAGCCATACCCGCGTCCTAAATATATGCAAAAGCACTTGCCCGATGGATGCAGAAAGCTGTCATCCTTGGGTCGCTTCGTGATCTCAAGATACACGAGGGTTTCGCCGGCCTGTCGTTGTCACTTCGTCGTGCCCTGTGGCCACTTATCTCGCGGTCTGGAGACATGGCCATAGGTGTGATTTACCGTGGTTTTGCTGGGAGCCGGTGTCATTTTTGTAGATGTCAGTTGCTTTCAGTGGGACACTGCGGTGGTTGTTTAACTTTTTTTTTAAGTTATATATGTATATATAATCTCATATTTGATTTCTATAACTCATCTTTCTACCTTGGGCATAATATTAATACATTTTTATACTTCAAAAAGTATCAGTTAAGGAAAACTATAGTACTGAAATATTCAATAATGACAAACAAAAAACACTTTGTGAACTTTGCCTTTCAATTGCCTTTATTGAAAATGTATGTAAACATACTGGTATAAAATAATTAAAAATTAGTTGCTATCCAATTTCATAATGAAACGTTAGTTGCCCCGAAGCATCCCTGCAGATACTTCGTATCTACAGGGCTACGCTACGTCACAGAGCTCTACCATTACTCCGGCTCTTCAGAACAAAGAGTTGGAAGCGACACATGTGTTCCCGAAGAGAATTTCTCCTAGATGGGCATGTATGTCCTAAATCAGTGAGGACGTCCAGTTGAAATAATCAATTTCTCTCCTAAAGTTGGCTTTACACAGTACATGTACTAATGCATGGTTGTGTGATTGACCATGAATTTTGATGCTTATAAGGCAACCTATACAAGGTTCTGTGACATTGTTGATACATCCCAATGCAGAAAGATTATGTAGTACAAGAGTGTTAAATATCTATAAATATTTATAACTAATAATAGGCACGTTACAATATACATACGGAAAAACTTTTAAAATGCTGTTTAATGTATCCTTAACAACTGATAGTTTATAAGTTGCAAAAAAAATGTCAGTCATGTCCAAATGAACCAGAACGCTGTGACTTAAAGAGCGCAAGGTTTACGCCTTGATAACATCACCTCAACGTCACGCCGGTGACTGAGGTCAACCAAAACAGGTAGTTTTCATTCACTTGAAATCCGCTTTAGTTTAAGACAAGAATTTGCTTGTTATACACAGTTAGTCACTTTTTTTATTTTTAGACTTTTTGCCGATCGCTCACTCGCTTAAATTACCGAATCTACGGAAAATTCGACAGTTTGTTTCATCAGGACCCTCCATAAATCGCGTGACCCTAAAAGGAGGGTGGATGTGTCAACAAAAATACCACGGACAAGTACATGGGGGGGGGGGTCTTTAGGCCAGTCCCGTGATGTTTTTCATTATAAATTTATTTTCAGAAAAATATTAAAAGAAACATTATTTCCAACTAATCAATCTCCTTGTGTAACACATTACATAAAATGAAAAATCAGATAAAAATATGCTTCCAAACATCAATAATAGATTCGACCCCTTTAGAGGCAACTACATACCAATTAATAAAATCTTACCTCAAACTTGAAATTAGTCAAATAAAGGATAGGCTAATTTTAACACTATGATTTTGTTGTTGAATTGATGAAATTTTTTATTTATCTTTAGTTTAAATACTTAATTGCAAAAATTCTAATCAACTGAATTATTAAGCTGGATAGAAGCACTTTTTATTACTTTGAAATTCTGTTTAATTTCTTAAAGATCGAATTCATTGTAAATCAGGCAGACAGTCCATGCTCAAGTCACAGACTCATTTTTCACTCAAATATATGTTGTTTTTAAAAGAGAATAAGACAACACATACTTTACCAACTTGACAAACACATTTAGTTGACAAGGTTATGAATACTTGTTTTAAAAATTTCAAAATTGACAAAATGACAGAGGTTTTTTTTTTTTAATATTTAAAAACAATTTACTCAAAAAACACAAAGTGTTTTCTCTTTATTTTTTTGAATTCTGCCCTAAAACGGATTTTTTTTTTTGCCAAAACGACACAAGATATGAAAAAATCCGCAAAAAAAATTGTTTCTCTAAAAAAGTTTTGGAAAGAGGTCACGTGACACTTTCTCCTACCTCGCGTTCGTTTCGAGATTTTTGCGAAAATATGGATAAAATCTTTTCCGATTGATTTTTTCTCAGCAATACAATGTTATGGTCTGATAAAAATTCAAAAGGACTTCATTTAACAGTTTTAACATCATTTCGTCGGAAGAAAAATTAAGCAAGTCAGAAAAAATGGGGAATATCGATTATTTCGAAAATACAAATTTCAAAGGAAAAAGTTGGATATAAAAGTTATTGAAACTACTAAATGATACTCTCTATTTTTTATGGTGCCACGGAATGTATTGTTAAAAAAAAAAAAAATCATGAAAATAAATGTTACATTTTCGCAAAAATATTTTTAAAAAACGCGAGATCGAAGTCTGAAGAGACATTTTTCTATAACTTTTTTAGAAAAACAATGTTCCTTCGACTTTTTGTTCAATTTGGTGTCGTCTTACAAGGGGAGTGCGCGTAAAAGCGGCTACGCACGTGCAGTTGACCTCCAGTTTCAACTGCACAGGCCAGGACTGTACAGTTTAAATCTGAAAGCCGTAGCGCATCCACACGTTCAGAAAAGTCTCACAGTTCTCCGTCAGTTTTCTGCTGAGGACATGTTAGAAGAGACCATTAGGCAGAAGGTTGAATTTCACGCAGTTTTTCCATTAAGCGACAATATGCTGCTTGTTTTTTTATGCGGTTATGATAGTCTTTAGATTTAACTTTCCATAAGGATGTTTCATTTTTATAAATCTAGAGGAACTCTTTCAAAAATTTCGCGTTTCGCGATGCCATTTTTGAACTGAACTGAAATTTGTCCATCGCGTCGGTACACACGCACCGATTTAACTGCACAGTCCGTTTCGATTCAGGTCGATCGAATGATTTTTCGTTCGATAGAAAGCGCTTTACGAGAAAAAATAGTTAAAAGAAATATGCTCGGAATAACTTATATTATTCTTATTAATCCATACAAATCTAAGATGGCGGAACCTTTGGGGGAATAACAGTAGTCATATACTCCTATAGTTTGCAAGTGTTGCTTGAGTTTTTAAAAATTGTTTTTGTTTTTTCGAAATGGAGAGTGAGCATTTGGCTGAATTGTCGGGATACGTGGAAACATGATACATAAAAAAATTGGAAAAATACGAAATTTTCATCCGTGTGCTCTAAAAGATAAAGATTTTAGTGAAAATATGATTGCGGTACCGTTTATCACGATAGTTCATGTAGCGTCATATTTTATTAACTTCCACAGTTTTTTCACCACAAATCATGCAAATGCATATAAGACTTTGGAAAATTAGAAAAGATCCTGCACAAAATGTACATGAAATGGCTTTCGGTCTATTTTGATTAAACTTCGTAAAATTGTAGTTCTCAACGTCTCGATCAAAATTGTTACTTAGCACAATGTCCGAAAACAGACAGTTTTCGAGTTACAGAGGGTTAAGCATGCAACCATTTAAACAAACATTAGCAAATACTTAGAAAACTGCAGGTCTGAGGAAAAATGTTCCATATGAAAGTTATTGGGCTCTGCAAGGAAATGCAAAGGAAGTCCTGACAATGATACACAGGTCATTTTTTTAAGTTATTCAATGTCAACTTGTCATTTATTGCTTATATTCAGCCAATAAAGAAGATAAATGAAGAAATCACTGCAGAGCCCATGGGGTAAGATATGAGCATGACTTAGTCAATATCAATGTAATGAAGGAAAATCATAAGAATGATATCGTCAATATCTAGCCAATTAAGGTAAGATATGTGAAGAACTTGGAAAATATTCAGCCAATAGAGGCAAGACATGACCAGGATATTATCGATTCTAGGTAATGAAGGCAAGACAAGAGCAAAGCTTAGTCAATATACAGACAATGTAGACAAGACACGAGCAGGACTCAGTCAATATCCAAAAGATAAAGGCAAGACATGAGCGAGAATTAGTCAATATCCAGATGATAAAGGCATATCATGAGCAAGATATAGTTAATATCCAGCAACTAAAGACAAGACATGAACAAGATGTTGTCAATATCTAGCTAATGAAGGCAAGATATGTGGAGAAAGTAGTCAATATCCAGTAAAATAAGCGCAAGATATGACCTAAATGTAGTCAATATCTGGCCAATGAAGGCAAGACATAAGCGATATTTAGTTATTACCTAGCCAATGAAAACTAGATATAACCAGTAAGGATTAACGCAAGAAATGAACTGGAATTAGTCAATATCCGGCTAAGGTCTAAGTCCTGTTCGTGACTTGTCTCCATTGTCTGTATATTGACTAAGATCTGCTCTTGTCTTGCCTTCATTAGCTAGAATCGATAATATCCTGGTCATGTCTTGTCTTTATTGGCTGGATATTGTCTAAGTCCTGCACATATCTTGCCTTAATTGGCTAGATATTGACAACATCCTTCTTATGACTTGCCTTGATTAGCTTGATATTGACTAAGTCATGCTCATATCTTGCGTTTATGGGCTTTATATTGATTTTTTATTTATATCTCTTCTTTATTGGCTGTATTTTAGCAAAAATTGACAAATTCACATTAAATGACCTTGAAAACTGAACTGTGTCTTATTGTTATGACTTCCTTTGCATTTCCTCTTCAGAGCCCAATAGATTTCATATAAAACACTTTTTCCTCTGACTTGCAGTTTTTAAGATAGTTGCTAATGTTTGTTGAAATGGTTACATGTTAAACCCTTTGTAACTCAAAAACTGTCTATTCTTGGACTTTGTACCCAACAAGAATTTTGATCAAGATGTTGAGAACTACAATTTTACGAAGTTTCATCAAAATTGACCATAAGACATTTTATGTATATTTTTTGCGGGGTTCTTTTTGAAATATTTGGATTTTTTTCCCCGCAGCACACGAGTAGGTCATAAATTTAAAAGGTAGGATAACAGAAAATTATTATTACTACGAAAAAAATTTTAAAAAAAAGCAACAAAAATTTTACGAAAATCAAATGATTTAATTTAAATAAAATTATAAAGTACTTTTGAGAGTTTATGAAGCTCAATAGAATCTGTAAAAAAAGTTTGGTAAAAGTTAAAACTTTTTTAAAAACTGCTCATTAAAGTTTGCCTGTGTTGAAAACGTCAGTGCCATCAAAAGTTTTTATTCGTTAATTGATTTTATATATTCTGATAATTAACATAAAATAAAAGAATGAAGTACATGACGAAATTTGTTTTTCAAGGGTATTTTGAATAACTTATTTTAAATTGATATTAAAATTCCAAATTTCAGAATAGCTGATCCAATATGGGGACTAAAAAATCAAAAAAATTATTGAATTTTTTAAAAATAATTTTACGCATGTATTTTGTATCACGGATATTAATTTAGATGTTGAGCTTTAAAAATTCCTAATGGATGATCCAGTATGGCAAACTATAGATTTCTTAATTATCGGACTTTAAAAAAATTTATTTTAGAAATGTATCTTGTATCACAAATTTGAATTCTGATCCTGAAATTTCCAAAATTTAAAATAGAGAATCTAATATGGCGACCATACTAATTTCAAAAATAATTTTGCTTTTTTATGTACGCTTATAAAATTATTTTGAGTAACTGGTTCTTTAAGATCCAATATGGCAACCGACAGCTCAAAAAAATAATCG
Organism: Amphibolips quercusostensackenii; assembly: GCA_032357855.1. Taxonomy (NCBI): domain Eukaryota; kingdom Metazoa; phylum Arthropoda; class Insecta; order Hymenoptera; family Cynipidae; genus Amphibolips; species Amphibolips quercusostensackenii. The sequence continues at coordinate 864,818 of JAUELO010000030.1, read as the reverse complement.
GATTTTGTTGATGTTTATTTCATGAATGTATTTTGTGTCACGTATTTGAAATATATAAAAATTTCAAATTTTAAAATTGCGAATTTATTATTGTGACTCACCAATTAAAAAAATTATAGGATTTCCTTGAACCTAATTTTGTAAAGGTATCTTAAGTCACTGATTTCAAATATGATACTAGAATTTAAAAAATGAAATACAGCGGTTATTTTCAAATGCGTTTAAAATGTAAGTAGTACAATTTTGAGATATTAACATCATATCATAGCCTATATAATTTTTATAAAATTTAGTCAAACTAATTGAATAAGACTCAAGCAAAAATAGTATTTAGTAACAAAATATTTGATATAAATAAAAAATCAATTCCCAATTTCTAATGATATACAATTTTTTAAACACTTTTAGGGCTCATGGGCACACCAATAGACAAAACAAATAAGTTAATATTGAGCTAAAAGAAATTACATAATACAAAAAAAAATTCATAATTTTATTGTTTTAATCTTATTTTTAATCTGTAACTCACGGCAAAAATTATTGCGCGATTCGATTTTACGAAAAAAAGTATATAATGCCAATGTGTTGGATAATTTTTATCTTAACCTTATTTGTTATGCATTATAAATAAATATTAAGAGAGTATTGCACCGTGCAATTGTTTATCGAATAGCGTGTTTACTTTTTCAGTAACTTACAGATTTAAACAATTGAAAATTCAGATTCTTTTTTATTCAAAACTATCCTTTAATAAAATACGCTCATCCCAATATTAATTTCTTTGTCACCTATATTGGTCTGCTAAATACCATATAGTAATATACCAGAACGATTTAAATACAAAATAATTTGGATTTTTAACAAACTATTAAACTGGATAATTTGTTAAATCGAATTGTTAAAAACAAAAAAGTAGATTGTTAAATGAAATTTTCATATTATTTAAATTTATTTTAATAATTCTATTCAATAAAAAGTTCACTTATGTAATTTGTTCAGAGATAAATAATCAAATTTTTCAAATAGCTTATATTCCCGCTGTATTTGTAAATATATTATTGAACCCAGATAGAAATGATAGAATCGGCTTTAAAAATTCATCTTAGAATTTAATTTGGATCATTTCAAAAAATGAACTTCAAAATCCGTCAAGAATTACAAACTGTAGACTTTAAATACCAGATCCATCCGACTGTACGGTCATAGTTTGTACTAGGTGCTCAGACACTGACTCCGTTATTTGCCATTTTTTTTGCAATTTGTGAAAAAAATAAAAGTGAGCAGCCCTATATTCAATTACACACCCTAAGGAGCATCTTAGCACGTTATAAATAAATATGAGAATCACAGAAAACCCTAAAAAGGCAGTAGATAGTTTAACACAGTATTAAATAATTTTTGACATTGGGATCGCTAATTTGAGTGAATAACTGAGTAATAAATGTTTTTAATATTTGAACCAAATGCACATGCAAAATTAAAATACATTATGATGCTTTAAATATCTGCTAACGGAGCGTAATTCTATTAACTAATAAACAATTTACGTCATAAATACTCTAACTTTTACTGATTGCAATGGTCTAATTTCTTATAGCCCATTGCGCATAAGTTTCTTCATTAAATTTTAAAAAATATAAGTTATTATAAAAAATTACCATTTCTTCGGTCCCTTTTTGCTCTCTAATAATTTATTACGCTTAGTCCTCAAAATCCCTTTAAGCTTTACAGCCTGCAGACTAAAAACCACTATAACAACCCCTCGCTCGTAGATCATTTATCTAAGGACCAAGAACACGTCAAAATTTGCCTTCTTTACATGCTTTCCATAAAAAAGCAACTTAGAACACACTGTTCTCTAAACAAGGTTCCTTCGGTTACGGGCTAGGAATAACGTAGTACCGCTAGTCGCTGGGTTACCCGACACCCCTTTTCTTTATTGCCCTGTTGTTCTCTTCCCTGCCTCCACCCTTACCCCTATTCTCCACGTTTCCCTCCAATTTATTCGAGAGGCGAAATGTGTTCCGCGAAACTCTCGTTCCGCCGTCGACTTGCAGACGGCCTCGCACCCGTAGCAGTCTGCTTTTTTCCTCTATTATTTTGTTTTTTCACTAGTTACCCTTACCCTCATACCAACTAGGGGCCACTTTCCTTTTTCCGGTCATTCTTTCCCCAACATGTACTTTAGAGCACCTGCTCTCACGTACGAAGCTAAAGATTAAGGGGTGAGAAATAACGATTTTCGACGATTGAAGAGAGAGAAATGAATGGTGGAGTCCAGGGGGTTAGTTCAGAGGTCACCAGAGCGAGGCAACCAAAGGGAAGTTTGGAGAAAAGGTTCAGTCGACTAATGTCTTGGAATCGCTTGGGTTAGGTCCATCGTGGTCAAATGCGATAAGTCTGCATTTCGACCCTTTTTCGCTCCTAATGCCTTTCCTTAGCTACCCGTTCTTTTTTATTCTTTGCCAATGTTTGAAAACTTACCTATAGCTGCTGGAGAGTCAGAATAAATTCGAAACAAAGGTATGATAGAAGCCAAGTTTGCTTCTAGAATCGTGCACTGAACTTTCGAATTGAAACTTTTTCATCTCTTAGAAGGTTTCCTGAATTAGCTGTCAGGGTTAATCATTAGAATTGAGACGTAATCACCGTGAGCTTGTTGTTTTGAAATTCAATAAATTCGAGTGATAGGATTCTTTTCAGTGAGAAAATCTTATTTTCGAAAATCACATTAGCGGAAATGGAAGAAGAAAAGATGGTAATTTTCTAGTAACTTAGAAATGTAGATAATTTGGATTAATCAGAAAATACCCTGGATGGAGAATTAGGATTTTTTCTCATATTTTTAGATTTGTCTTTATTATTTATATATTGATTAAGTTATCTCTAAACTTTTTTCTATTCTTGGATATTGGTTATATGTGCACGACTTTTTCCGTAAGTTCCGCAAGGACGAAATAAAAAAATTGTGTTTAAATGTTATTTTTTAGATGATATACTACCATATTAAAAGTAATTAAAATATGTTATTTATGCATAAAAAGATAATGTTTTTTTTAATCTATCCTGGATTAATTATAGGAAAGTAAATTTGTCATTAAGGAAATCTATAAGCAATATTTCCGTTTTTATTTAGAAAAAAATTAGAAATTCAAATCATACATACCGGTGACATCTTTACATTGTATGCAAATATTTTCAAAATTTAGGAAAAAAAATTTTTTGTATATTTCATTTTAAAAACCATACTACTTTTAAAATTTGGATATGCTTAGAACAAAATATTAAAAAGTAAGAAAAAGCGGGAAATAATTCAATTTTAAAAACTAAATAAAAAATGTTTTTTTTTTTTTTACTAAAAAACCCCCACCTTTTTTCCTAAATTGTTAAGCACCAATAGGTTCTCCTATGGCCTATTTGCCACAAATTTGCCATTTAGTGTCTTTTGTTTTTTAGGAAAAAAATTATTGTTGATTTTTTTTCAATGTTTTGTTCTTTTTTTGCAATTCATGAGACTTTGAGTATTTGAACTAACAACACAGTAAAATACAATAAATGCAAGAAAAAAATAAAAATTTCTTCCTCTGGAAATACAAATACATTTCAAGTTTTTAATTCATAATGAGTTGATTATATATTACCTATTACTCTTAAAATTTTTTTTAATTAGCTGTTTTAAACAAATTTCGTGTTAGAATTTGTCAGATAATCGAAACAACTTAAAATTTTTTTATTTTTCTTAAGATTTTAAAATCGCTTATAAAGAAGCAAAAAGAAACTTGGCAAACTGAAAAAAAACCCTAAAATCTAGAAAGTTGCATGAAGGGCAACGTTTTAAAAAAAAAATAATTTTTTTTTCACGAAAAACAAAAATTACTAAATGGAAAGTTTATGGTGATATTAAAAAAAAATGTGCAAAAACTCATTTTACTCTGAAATTTTACAAAAACGAATTTCATTGACAAATCAAATCCTGAACATATAACCTGCTGGCCTGCATGTTTTAAATGGATTTGGTCTGAACGAAATTTAATTAATATCTAAATAAGTTTAAGAAAAAAATATTAATAATTAAAAGTAAATCAAAGAAAATCAATCAGCATATTCGACATTGTTACTTTTTAATGTAATAATGTTTATAAAATTATGATAAAAAATAAGAAAGGAAAAAATTAACTATAACAAAAATATTATATATGGGATAAAAAATTATATCTTTATATACAGTATTGTCTAAGAGTATGAGGAGACATAAAAAACTAGTGATTAAGAATATGTACTCACTTCTCGCAGGAATAACCTGGTTTATTTCAGATTTTTGACAATTTTTAAGATTCAACTTCAACTTCTGGAAGATAATGTTAAAATTTTTAAAGTTTTGCAGAATAAACCTTGAAATTTTCTCTATAAAATAAGCCTAAAAAACTGTAAAAATTTTTACTCGTTCTCAAATTATCCTAAAGAATGCAGGGGCGTGTGCAAGACAAAATACAAAACTATATCTGTAGATTTCGAACGTTCGTAATAAATCATGAATAAACTAAGCGATTGATACACAAACGTGTCACATCTTAAAACAAAAGACACATTCGTTAACAATTTGTCTATAAGTGTATATTAGCGTAGCCCCATATATGGATATAAAACTTTTGCAAAAAATTAATAACAACTAAGCTTCACCGAAATATCTAGCTGCAATTTTTTCTATTTTCAAAAACCGTGTTTCAATCATTTACATCATTTCTAAAAGTTCTGAGAATATTATAAGCAAATTAGAGTAGATAGGAAAAGTGTGATAACAGGGCTAGTGTGATAAAGAAAAAATCTTAAATAAAAAAACAAATTAGTTATTAACTTTTTAAAGCACAACATAATAATTATATCTAATATTATTGCTATGAAAAAATTTACACATAAGGCGCATCTAGATTTAAAAGTATTAAAAAATGGTTAAAATACAAAGCTTCCTCTACGAGGAAGCAAAAAGTGCACACCTATATATTTCAGAGACGAATATAAAGGCTATTTCGGTTTTTCGGTCGGATACTCAGTTTGTTCATAAGAATTGCAGAAATGTTAAAAATAATATAATAGTTTTTAAAATGTTTTTTTAAGGGCTTACCTAGATGTTTAG
>JAUELO010000030.1:812131-824689 GCA_032357855.1 Amphibolips quercusostensackenii | reverse complement strand
AAGCAAAGCGAACGATAACTGTATTTTGGAAGGCAAAGCGTGACGACTGAATTGCGTACCGTAAGCAGCACTTTTTTCAAACTTTCTTGTTTTTGTTATACGGTGCACAGAAACGAGCGTGGTGAGCGAGGTTCAAATGATTTTTAAATAAAATATCGAGTGCGAAGCGCGAGTGTCTGGATAAGAATGTGCTTCTTAAGGTCGATAGAACCTTAAGTCAATTCGTTCTCCTCTTCATTTAAAACTAAATTAAACCAAAAGCATGAAACAGCGATAAAGCTTAAAAATGAAGCATTAGCCCTCGAAGCGCGCAACTGCCAGTACCTAAGATATTTATATATATAATTTGAAGCAAGTTTGTAGATAATATTAAGATCAATAGAGCCTTTAGGAAATAAACTTCCTTTTTAATCTGAAATAAAAAGAATTTAACAATTATTTTAATCGTAGATGTTTTGACAATTTTATAATATTTGCCAATAAACTTCTCCTTTTTATCTAAATCGAGCACTATGTGCGAAAACTAAAAAAAACCGAAAGCGAAGCGCGAGGAAAAAGTATCCAAGCGCGAGGTAAATATATTCACGAGCGCGAGATTCAACAGTCGCGCGCCCTAGGCGCGCTCAAACCTGCGAACGAAGCGAGCCGCGCGCAAAGCGAGCGATGAGAATGTGCCCGCGAAGCAGGCAGATTTTTTTAAATTTGAAAACTCTTAAAAATAGTCTTGTAGGGCTTTTAAAAATCAACGTTTTTCTTTTCTTGACGTTTTTTCATATCGTGCGTTTTTTGGCTCAAAATGTGCTTTTTTATTTGTTTCTTTGAATATTTAAAATACTATAAGTCTTATAATTTTCTTTTTATCAAGAAAAATCAACATGATAAATTGTTCATCTTCTATGGCACTATTTAAAACAGTTCATAGAATTTTCAAATTGAAAAAAAGGGTTCTCAAAAATTTGCAAAATGTGCTCACTTTTTGAATTTTTATTCAAAATAGCTGGCTAACAAACTTGTTTTTTTGATTCACACCTTTAACAATTGTGCCAAAGCTTAATCTAATTTTCTTTTCTTTTGAAAGTTATAGTGCCTACAGTCTACAGACTACAGACAGACAGCCAGACAGACACATTCGTGAAAATCGTTTTTCTGGTTCAGGGGGTCTGAATACGTAGACATTTGATGAAAACTAGCAAGTCAAATTTCACATAAAACCAATACCTTCTCATTAGAATGAGAATGTGAAAACCTAACTTCTTACAATTTAACAATATTTAACTGCAGGAGAGAGGCTTCATTTTTTTTTAAGAAATCTTTACAGTTTGAGGTTTTGAATTGTAATTGTGGAAATTGGAATAATTGAATATTGAAATATTTAACATTATTTCAACGATATAATATCACAAACGCACACTTCTTTTTTAAAAATAGTGTCTTATTTTGAAGATCTCAGAAGAACACTTATTAAAATTAAAAGACTTTTAATTAGTAATAAATTATAGTGATAACATTTAATTGCCTTTAATTTTATAACGTGAATGTTTTTGATTTGAGAAAATTCTATTTTTAGTGCTTTAATTTGTATAAAATTAAAAAAAACAAGATATAGAATTTTGAAAATGCTGCAAAAATACAAAAAAAGAAAAATTCTAAAATATCAAGATATTTCAATACAAATTTTCAGCATATATAAAATATATTCAGAAATTTACTCAGCGCAATTTTTTGATAAGAACAAAATTCCAAAACTAAGATCATTTTGAAAAAACCGATTTTTTGTAAAAAAAGATTTACAAATATAATTATGATTTTTAGCAGTTGCCAACAAGATTTTGAAAATGACCCTGATGATATTTTCAGGAATTTTTAATTCTTAATAATATTTTCAATTTTTATTTTAATTGAGAAAGAAATTCTTTGCCACGCTTATTAAAATGAAAAAAATTTGGAATTCCTAATCTAAAATTAAAAAAATTTGAATGTATCAAAACAAAGCTGCAAATTAAAGAACCCAAAATAGAAGTTTTTTGAAATGTAAACTTTCATAACTGAACCTTAAAAAAGCTTAATTTAGAATGTTTTATTCCAAATACCCACTAATTTACACACTTTCTAATTAAACAATTAAAAATTAATGCCGTTAAGCGAAATAAAATTTCACTTAAAGCTTTTATAAATTGAACAGTTGAAAGATTTTTTGTTGAAAATATAAATCCAAGCTATCAGTTTTAAATATTTGAATTGAGGAACAAATCATCGAATAAGAGAATGTTTAAAAATATATTATTTTGAAAAATTTTAAGGTTAAAAGTTGAATTATTTTAGATTTAGAACGTTTTAAATTAATTCTTGTTAGAAGGTTATCTGATCATAAAAATTTAATACTTTTACTCACAAATTAACATTTTTTAAATGGAACAAATAAAATTGCAAATTTCAAAAATTTAAACTCAAGATGCTCAAATTTTAATTATATAAGGCTTCTTATTTCAATAAAATTCGCGCTTAAATTGTTACATTTTTGAAATGTGATTTATAATTGCTCATTTTACATGGAAAGTCAAATAATTCTAAACATTTAAAAATGCTTATTTTTTTAATTCATACAATTTTTTTAAATTGGTTAAAATTGGCATATTTTAAACTAGAATGATATTTAAACAGAATTTAAAAATTGATATAAAGTTTCTAGTGATAAATCTGTTAAATATAAAACAGTTTAAGCTTAGGGTTATGAAACTACATTTTTTTGGCTTTGAACGCTTAATTTCAAAAATCTTTGGTTTAAAATTGCCTAATTTTTAACGGATTCCGACTTAAAATTTTACAATTTTGTAGTTCCAAATTAATCATAAATGTCAGGATACTTTTTCTATTAAAAGTTTGAAAATTGCAAACTTTTTTATTAAAAGGCTTAATAGTGAGCTTTTGATTTAATAATTTCAGTTCTAGGTATACTTTATGGTTTAATTCAAATCTTAAATAAACAAAATTGTTAGGCCTTTCAAATTCTACGAAATCGCTAAATTTCAACTTGATGGTTACATAATTGTCTATTCAAAGGATTCGTAATTAAATATTTCTGAACTAAATTACACTAGACAAAATTCAAACAAACGAAAAATTGTCATAATAATTTCTTAAATTAAGGCCTTAAAAATAAGAGCATTTGAGAACCAGGCATTTAGAATTAAATCAATTTTCATTTGAAAATGTTCAAAAATATTAAACATTTTAGACTTAGCGTTAAAAACAAAAACAGTTTCGAATAGAATATCTTGAAATGGTGCAATTTCAAACATTTTAATCATATATAAAAATTTTATTTCATATTAATTCTTTACATTTTTAATTTTTAATCTAAGATCATAAAATTATCCAATTGCTAATTAAAGATTTGAAAAATAAATAATTAAAAATTAAGAAATATTATTCAAAAATTTTCAAGAATAAATAATAATTCTAAAGGAAGTGTTAAAAATTAAACGACTTGAAATCACAATTAAAACCTTTTGTTGTTTAAATTCAAAGTAGAAGAAGATAAGGCTGTTAGAAATTGAATAATTTCTTTGATTTTGAATGAAATTAATTTAAATTTTGCAACTCAAATTTAAATGGTTGAATTTAGAGAAGTATAATCTTAAATTTGCAAATTTGTAAATATTTTAATGACTTAAATTTACTTATAATAATTGAAATTATAAAAGGTTTGAACTTCTAAAAGTTTTAAAATCATAACTCTTGGTATTTAATCATCTTTCAGTTTAAATTTAGGTTCGGATCCTTTTAATTTTCAATTTTTTATAGTAGAGATATTTTCATTTGCAATGTTTCCTGTTTAGAGTTACTTTATTCTAAACTTTTCCTGAAAAATAATTTAATTTTTGAGGTTTAAAATAAAAAATCTTTCCATTTTAAACTTTAAAAGCCACAGTGAATTTACTTTATAATTCTAGAATTTCAGAAGCTTTATTACTTTGAGACATTAAATCTAGTTTTAATTTAAAATTGGCAAATTTTGATAGCTCTGAATTTAGAAATGATTGAAATTCAAAATTTAAGAATTCAATCTGAAATTATTTAATTTTAAAACTTTTAAAAATGTCGTAAACTCAAATTTAAATCTAAATTTATTTATTTAGAAATGATACAGTTTTAACTAATTTTAAATAAAACGGTCCAATTAACAAAATGTAAGTGTGAAATTTTTCAATTTTGAAAGTTTTTGATTTAAAATTTGTCAATTTCAAATCCTTCAAATTTCAAATTATTCCATTTTTAACGCTTTTATTTAGAAATAACACAAGTTCAATTCCTTTACATTCCATTCAAAATATTCTCCTCTCTTAAAATTTTACCTAGCGTGTAATGGTATCTTATGAACGCTTTCAATTCGGGATCGCTCAATGTATATATTTCTTGAATTTAAAGTGCTTTTAATTCAAAATAAATAAGTATTTTTTTGGAAATTAGAAAAATTTCATTGCTAAAAAATTTATTTGATCATGCATTTTTGAATTGCTTATAATTTTAATTAGAATTAAAAAATGAATTATTAAACGAGTAATTATCTCGAGTCGTTAACAAAAGAAGCTACAGTGCCTCTAAAATTTGCAAATTACTTTTATCCTTTTAATGTGAAGCGAACTCTCTCTCTACATTTTTCCTATCTCCATGAAATTCCTCGCGGATTACCTGAAATAGAAAAAGTACGACATTCATGTAAATTGCACCATTCAAAATTTAACCAGTGCTTAAGCATCCAAGGCTCGACTCTACTGGCTAAAGAAGCTTTAAGTTTCATTTAAATTTTAAGTAGAACTGATACGTTTCTAGTTTCTGGTATTTCCTATCCAAGGAATGATTTCTAAGCGGCAAAATTCGAGTCGGGAAATCGTAGAGAGTGAATCAGTCCGTAATTTAAGGATTAGAGAGAAATGGAGAAAAATTGAGAAACTCTTTGATGTAACGAGTGCAGGATAATCAGGAACTTCGGACCCATGGCTTTGATGAAATTGAATTCTGCGCTTCAGGGAACTTTCTGAGAGAAAGGGCGAAAATTATCTTGTGTCCTGGCGCAGAAGAGGAAACGAGGTCAACCTGGAACAAAGTTAGACAACAGCGTAATCTAAAATGCTCGAACGTTGGCAATTAGATTAAATTTACATTAACATTTTGCAAATTATTCAGACTTTATTTTAATTGTTTCTTTTGTTATTAACAATCGAAACACATTAAAGGAGAGGATTTTATCTATTATACAATCTATAAATAAGGGCATGGATGCAATAAGGGCACATCAAATTTTCTCTGGCAAAAGCGGACAAGGTTATGAAGTCGTTGGAACTTCCCGCTTTCATACTTTTCCTCCCCTCACTTTACCCTTTGTCTCTCGTTCGATAACTTTATAATTCTTTCTGCCCGTTTTCCTCATTTTTCGATTTGAAACTTACCTTGCCCTACTTTCTTTTTCTAGTCACCACTTCCCCTCCCCTACTCACCCTCACTTCTAACAATGTCCTCTACTTCACCACCCCTTATTTTCACTCTCTCCTTCTACTACACTCCCCTGATTTTTCTTCACTAACAATAATTCCCCTTCCCTAAATTCCCATCACATTCCCTCACTTCCCATACTGCCCCTTCCCTGATTTCCTCTTACTTATTCTACTCCACCCTTATTTCTCCTGCTACACCTAATTTCTCTCTCTTCCACAACTTTCCTCAACCTCAGTTCTCGTCACTTCTCCCTGTCTCACTATCCTTACTTCCTCTCCCGCCATTTTCCATCATTTCTCCTCTTTAAAAAAAAGTACGACAGACGGACGGAAAACTGACTGAAACTATAAGGGTTTCCTACAAGGACTACGAAACCCTAAAAATATTTAAATTTTAACTTTCAAATAGAGGGTCTGCGGTCTATACCTGTTGACTGACATTTTTTTCAAAATTGATTTTTCGTATTTTCTGCAACATTTTTTATTTGCAGTTAATATCTTGCAAACGAAACGGCAAAATTCCTTCCAGTTTTCAAAAATGGGTTTTAAAAATCGCGTTTTGGTAATAAACAATTTCGGAAATATTAACGATTTCTCTTCGTAATGTAAAATTTCTGTAATGTCAGTTAACATGTTTAGACCACGGACCCTTCAAATAATGTATCGAGATGAAAAATGTAATTGTGCATTTTTCCTACTAAAAAAATTTCCTTGATTAGTTTTTAAATTAAAGTAAAGAAGCAGTTTTTTTTGGAAAAATACATTTTTATTCTTTTTTCACTTCAACTCGTGCTTAGCTCATCAGTTTTCTGAACTGTTTAATGAAATTCTCAGGTATTGTACTTCAGAGTGTCATCCCACTAATAGAGTAGGCAAAAGCTTCTTGAGATAAACATTCGGAGAAAGTTATGATACTTTTTTTGGTAAGTTTTAGATCAAGATATTGAATAGTTTGTGAGTAATAATAATTTCAGTTTGTGACAGCGCTGGTGTTTTCGAGTTTACTATAGGCTCCTGGGCTTATAGCTGAGTTACGGTGTTTCGATAGTGAGATTTTGCGTACGGAACGGTTTTTTTAAATGAAAAAATGCAGCAATAGAAAGTCTAAAAAAAACTCATCAATTTCATTCAATTCTTAATTGACGTATATACAAACTATACAATTCAATCTTTTTACGCATAAAACAGCTATAACATTATTAGTTTTGCTTACTATTTTCCTTGTGCATAATTTAAATTTAATAAAATAACTTCAGATGTACAAAATGTAACTAATTGTATTTTCTATAATTATAATAATGAATATATGAGAATGCAGCTATTTAATGCTACGTTTTTTCACGTGAAGTATTTCCATTTTGAGAAAAAAATATCTTATTTCGAGAACATAACAAATGAGCTACACAAAAATCAACCTACTATTTTGCTGTGTACAATTGATTTATTTAGAGTTAATACAACGGTGATAATTTGGCATTTAAACAGAAAATTCATTTCAAAATTTTGCGCTTATGTACTCTCATCTCTCATTTGTTTTTACCTCAATGTTTTAGAGGTATATTTACCATTCTAATATAAGTTAAAATTTTGTTATTAAATTATTTTAAGAATTCCAAAACTATTTAATTTAGGCTAAAAAAATTCTCTAAACTTGTTTGTGTAATGTACAGATATGAATTAAGGACTAGCTTGATCTGTTTTGATTTTAAAATATTTTTAGAGAAAGTGCAAAAAACGTGTGCACAAATTTCTTTACAGAATAAATTCTAAATTACGCTTACTAGTGAAAATAAATTAAAAATTTAATACAATTGATGATTTTTTTGTCAATTACCTTTTGTTAAATTTTTATTTTGAACTAAAGATATCGTGTTATAAGCAAAAGCTCACTAGCGAAACACAGTGGGTCAACGATAAAACCGGGAGCATGTAGTATAGTATATCTATTATAGTATAGTAATTTCAATATTTTATTCTAAAACTTTCAGAAACAATTTATTATACCTTTCTCCTAATTTTTGTGTTAAAAAGACGCAATAATCCAATTCACGCCCGGTGCCAGAAAAAATTAATAACATTTAACTAAACAAATATTTTCATATTCTGATTGCTCCATCAGTCCAAGGACTTCTTGACGTAAAATATGTCAGAAGTTTATTGCAAAATTTTGAAAACTGATGAGCTGAGCACAAGCTAACGTTAAAAAAAAATTATTTTTTTCCGACCTGTTTATTTACTTTAATTTAAAATCAAAAATCTATAATTTTCTCAGTAAAAAAAAGCACAATAAAAAGCACAGATCACTTTTTGAAAATTTAAATATTTTTCATCCAGGCCCTTAAATTTACGTACAATAACAAGATACTAATTTTAAAATGATGTTATATAAAGTAAGAAACTATATGCGATTTGTTAAGACAATAAGTAATTTCTAACTTTGCGAATGTGCAGGTCTCTTGATGAACGAAACAATTATTAAAAGATTTAACACAAATGAATGCATGCTGAAAAAATTATTTCAGTTCCAAGAAATGTACCTTTTGGTAAAGTCAGTAAATGAAGTAAGATTCCTTTAAGAAAATACAGAAAGCGTTTTCTTTTTTAAAAGGAATCGTAAGATTTCAATGACCCTAATCGAATTTTCACGAATTTTTTCAGATTTCAGGGGATTTCGAAAGATTGGAAAGACGAAATTTAACGAGATTTTGAAGCATTTTTACAGAGTTCATGAGATCTCAATGAATTTAAGAAAATTCCAGAGATTAAAAAAATTAAAGGTATTTTAAACCATTACAGAGGATTACGAGAGGCTTTCGAGATTCCCAATGATTTAAAAATATTTTAAGAGTTTGAAAAAATCACCTAGAATCTAATTTCATGGGAAATATTAATTTCTTTATAGAATTTCAGAAGATTTTAAGACGCTACAAGCAGTTTAACCAGATTTTTAGAGATTTTATTTACCTTTAAAAGATTTCAAAAGATACCAAAGGATTTTGACGGATTTTGAGCAATTGAGAGCAATTTAATAGAATTTACAGGAATTTTAAGAAATTTTTAGGGATTTTGAAGGAGTTCATGTGATCCCAACGTACGTTTACGAATTTATAAATATAACACGGGATTTAAATAACATTTTAACCCGTGGAAAGTGTATGACCCATATTGCGTCAAAAAGAAAAGTGTCCAAGAGTGGGTTTGACGCAATATGCGTCATGTAAAATAAATAGGCTTATACTATTTAGATTATCATAAAACTTTGTACAAAAAGGATTTTCAGGACTTTGATTTTTTTTTAAATTTGAGTCAGCATATTGAATGAATTTTCAATTAAATCCATCTGGTAGAATGTTGTACACATTTTTGGCCCACTTTGTAATTTTCGGTCAACACAGAAAGGGGCTTAACATTCAAAATGACTGAAAAAGACTTCAAAATATTGCAAAGGGTTAAACAGAATTTCAAACTCTATAAATTTGAATCAGTTACAATTTTAACTAATTTTAATCAGTGGCTGAATCAATCGTTTTTTACTGATGAATCAGTAGAAGCTAATGATTCATCAGTAAGAATCACTGATTTTCGAGGAATTTTTAAGAGTTTGAAAAGATTTTTTTGACTTTAAAATACTTTAAGGGAATTTGAGAGGTTGGGAAAGTTTTTTTACGGATTATAAATATTTTAGTGAATTTTAAATGGATTTTAAAAATTTAAAGAGATCTCGTAAAGTTTTGAAATATTTTACGCAATTTTAAGGATTTTACCCAATTTTCAGAGATTTTAAGGGATTTTTACGGATCTTAGAGGTTGATAGAAAATTTTTTAATGGAACTCATATAATTTTGATGATTACAATCGATTCCAAGGATTTTTACAATTATAAAGTTTTTACATAGTTTTAAAGAATTTCCAGGGAGCTCAATTATTTTCACGGGATTTCAAGGGATTATGTGCGACATTCATGGAATTTAAAGGATTGCAAAGAAATCATAAAAAAAGAATTTATCAAATTTTCAAAAAAATAAAAGAATATTAGAAATATAAAAAGGATGAAAAAGATTATTTTAGAATTCTTGAACGATAAAAGAAATATTAACGAAAGAATAAGAAATGTTTATACAAAGGATCTTTTGCTTTCTCTGCTAGCCATATAAATTTATTCTATAAGTTGTTCAAATTTTAATTCTATTACGGCCTTTCTGTTTATTTTAATAACATAATTTTAAATTATTTTACATTTATCAAAGAAGGTTTCTAAACTTCTTTTTATGGCTTGACAAGAATGACAGAAGAGTCCAGTTCGAAAAAATTTACAACAAAATTAAAAACTTAAGAAGTAAGTAACTGAAAAATTGAAGAACTTGAAAAAACTCCCGCTTTTAGTGTTTTTTACAATTATATAAATAAAAAAATTTAAAAGCTCTTAATTGAAAAACCTAAAAAATTAAAAATTAACGAAATAATTCATAAGAAAATTAAGATTTTTTAGATAATAAAGGTGCAAACTTTCAAATTTTCACGATACTATTGCACAAGCAATTTTAATGAAAAAAACAGTTAAAATAACTGAATATACAGTAATAAATACATTTCTAGGAAAACATTTTCAGAAAAAATAAATTGAATACACCAGGGAAGTTTTCTTCTTCTGGCCCTTTTATAGTTTTTTCGGGTAAAATATTTTTGTGTAGAATTTTTTTGCTTGGTAAAATATTTATTTATTTTTACGTAGATAATTATTTTTGATGTTTTTTCACTTTTATAATAATTCACTTTTATAATAGTGGCTTCTGATTCAATGTAGATGCACCAGGGTAAAGTTTATGGTTTTAGAGGTAAAAAGTATGGCGGAAGTGGAAAAGGAGATGATAAAAAGGTAAAGAAAGGGGTTATAGTCTTGTGGAAGTGAAAGCGTGAAGGCGTAAAAGGCATCTGAGAAGAACAGCGGAGGAGAAAAATTGGCACGTGGTGGACGTTAGGTTAGGTGGTTTACCGAATAGGAAGCTCGAGAAGGTAGAGACGCCTGGTGGTCCAGATAATATCTTTGGTTCAGTGTGGAGAAGAGATTGAGATGGTAGACACCTAGCGGCTGAGAGTGGAGAAAGGGAATGATGCAGTGCCACCGCCTCCTAGTGGAGAAATCGTAAAGGCTTGGAGAAGTGTTTGACTCAAGCAGTGCTGAAGGAGAAGCTGGTGCTCAGCTCAGCTGCTTTGAGTGGTAAAATGAGGGTCAGGGGAGCGGAGTGAGAGCAGCATCAGCTTAGGAGGCAAGTGAGTACAAGGATTAGCTGTGCTGAGATTAAGAGAAGGAGAGAGAGAGAGAGAAAGGATGAAATGCAGAGTGAAAAGGAAACGAGAAAAATAAAAGACGTAAGCTGTCAGACGGAAGAGATGGAGAGATTGTAGAGCGACCCGCCGAAGAAGCTGCTAGCAAAAGAATTGA
This sequence comes from Amphibolips quercusostensackenii, assembly GCA_032357855.1. NCBI lineage: Eukaryota > Metazoa > Arthropoda > Insecta > Hymenoptera > Cynipidae > Amphibolips > Amphibolips quercusostensackenii. The sequence goes on along the minus strand of JAUELO010000030.1, from coordinate 813,751 downwards.
AAAAGGAGAAAGAAGAAAAAGCACAAAGAATGAGAAATCTGAAAGTGCTGGAAATAAGAGAGAAGGATAACTAGGTCAAAAGTGTGGTGAAAAACTTATCCACGAATACGAATTTGGTGGTGCAAATCAAAATGTCTTGGAAATCTCCAGCTAATGACATGAGAGCACAAAAGAGATTTGCTAAAAGCCAAGGGAAAGTTAAGAGTCTCGAAGATTTAGTTGCAGGATCTAACCAAAAGGGAAGAGTAAACGGAAAATGTCCGAGAAAGGTTGAGCAGAGCAAGGGAAAAGTGTGTTAAAAAGGGGTGCTGAAGGGTTCATGTATTAGAAAAAGTTATGTTGTAAAGGCATAAGAGGGCAACATTTATTGCTCTGCTGTGTCAGTGCTTTTTTAAAGTGCGAAAATAAAGTATAAGTTCTCTTCTTTCTGTGTCACACAGGATTCAGTGAAATTACAAGTTAGTCAATGATGTAAGATAGTGTACGATAACTTTTGGATAAGGAAAATAATAAAATAATATTGGTGCTTTGCTTTTGATGTTAGATCCCAGATCATCGAGTGTGTGAGAAGGAGGGAATTTGAGATATTAAGGATAAATTTTTGTTCTTGCCTTTTAATAAAAGAAGTGCCTGTGAAAGCAGAAGTGTGAGGAAGAGCAAGGGAATGTAAAGTTTGGGGTTAAGCTTCTGCGTGTAGAAGAAGGAGGTATATAAATAGAGACGATCAGGATGATTCTAGCTCTTTTGTGTTCTTGATAATAGTAGTGGTTTTAATAGCAGAAGTGTAAAGCAGAGCAGGGGTAAAATGCTAGTGGGGGTAAAGGGCTTCTGGGACAATTTTTGAAGGATTTTTAAGACTCTCAAACCTGTAAAAGAGAGAGAGTGTAATAAATACACACAACAACAACAATTTCATAATAGTATTGTCAATATTTAGGAGTTAGCATCTTTTTTAGTTACGAAGTTTTTTAATTATTATTATTTTTTTTTAATTTTCTCATACATTATGCAGTTATTTTTTATGTTTTTCTATTCAAAGACTTTTAAAAATACGTTTTTTATAACTGGCAGTTTTCTTGAATCTTCAGTTTGTTTTTTTAAACGTATTTAGTGTTTAAAGCGAAACGATTATTATATATTCCTTCAAATTACTTTTTATTCCTCAACAAGAAATAAGAAGAAATATAGAAATACAGTACATCACTACAATTTCAATTTAACGCGCCTCATTTATATCGCCAATCGCGACCACGATCAAGAGTCCAGACTTTAAATTGGCGATCGTACAGTCATGACAGTTATAGGTCTCTTATTTCAAAGAACTATCATAAAGTTATATATAGCATCAACTAATAGTAAAAGTTAGTTTTTATATGGTAATAAATTAGGAAACAAATATTGTGGAAAACCCCAAACGTTAAACATTAGTGGAAACACATTCTTTAATAAATCCCAGTTGATAGAATAAATAAGGTACACAGGTGTACGTAGATCTTTAATATTCTATAGTGTTTTGGGAGAACACTGATTACCGAGGAATTCAACATCAACCTGTACGGAAAAATAGTCTGTAAAAAATGTATAATAAAGAGTGTCAGCGGAGTGAGAGACGCCTGAAAC
>JAUELO010000030.1:780306-792379 GCA_032357855.1 Amphibolips quercusostensackenii | reverse complement strand
TGGTGTTACCGTTTTCTAAGAAAATTAGAAGAGTATTTGTGCATTTTTTGTACTTCTTCGCTAATAATGTTTTACCCCCATTGTCTTGCGACTCAACAAAATTCTCACAATTTCCAACAGTTCTATATTCTTTACACGCTTTTAATCTTTTTTTTTTATGCAGTACACCATGAGCAAGGAAAACTGCTTTAGTATGACATGATGCTTTCTAATACGTTGGCAAGTTTTAAATCAGTTACAATTATTTTTTTAAAATGCTTTAATTTTAAGAGTGACCACATGGATTTAACTTTTTCATATTTATTTTGTGTATGTGCCACTATCCCAAGCAGTAGTAATTTCTTGACGCCAGAATCCTGAAACTTTTTTGCGACAACGCCTTCGGTATACTTCTGTCGACCTTATACAATTGCAAGTTCTGATTCATCCAAAGATTGCATCGTAAGGCAAACTTTCAAAAAACCTCTTCCACTGTCTATTCCAAATTTTAAATGTATTTCACCAACTTCTATTTTTTCTTTAACAAACTGAAATAATCCTTTTACATAATTGCAAAATACTTAAGTTTCTGCAGTAGTTGCAGTATCGTTATCATTTTTGGTTTTATCACATTACGCTTTTTCACACTAAAATACAAATCAAGAAAATGATGCACAGTTTTTAATTTTTGTTTAAAATCTAGTTGAAATAATTTTCTGTCATTCGTAGCGAGGCGAATAACTGCTGTAATACCATGTGCTTTATTCGTTCAGAGCTCATAACTTGTTCCAATTTTAAAACATTTTCAGCAAAAACAAGCTTTCATTTTTTGCTTTCTGGTTGCCCTTTAGTCAAAGAAATTTTCAGAGGCTTTCGAAGTTTTTGAGATAAAGCGATTACGTTACTTCTATCTGATTTAATTTTATCCATGTTTGTCGCTTTTTCATTTTAAATCACTTTAATCAAATGACATACCAAGTGCTCTTTTTCGTTTAGGGGTATATCGTTTATGATATAATTTTTCAAATTTTCTTAATGCTTCAGTGTACAAGAAAAATGTGATTTTCTTTTCACGAATGCTAAATTGCACTTTGTATAGTATCTTATTTTATTTATTTTTTCGCATCTGATGTGTTTTTCACAAAATTGCTGTGTCCTAGTGTTCTCACTAAGTTACATAAGTCGCATTCGCACAATTTTCCTTCTTTTGATCTAGTTTTTTGATTTATTAATTTGAATGTAAAACAATCTGGTAATTTTATGCTCACTTTAGTTTCATTACTTTTGACTGAACGATAAACAAGGATTCTGCAGGCATTACAAACAAAACAGGAAGGCGATTATCTTCAGCATCATAGCTTACAATCTGTTGAATAAGATTTTTCAAATGATTACTAATCTTAAACAATTGTTGCTTTTTTTGACAAAGAAGGAAAAATTTCGCACGGTTTTCATCAAGAGTTTCAGCATGGTATTCACATTTTGTAGACATATTTAAAAAAAAATTCACAACAACGCACTTGCTCAAAATATTGAAAAACACTAAACAACCCTAGACTGCTCGATTTACTATTGTCAATGCTTCTAATGAGTAGCAAAAATTATTTACATCGTACTTCTTGTAGATACGTTTACATTATGTAAGGTACTCCATTAACCCTCAGCGAATTTACTATATTTTTTATTTAGTTTTATTTTGAAAAGTTAAAATTTTAATGTCTTAAAATTCTTTTTTTAATTTTATAAGGTTTTTCACCAATAAAATGCAGAAAAATAAATCAATTTATTTCCTTTTTGAAAAAATTCTGTTTTTCACTCTTGAAACACACTTTTTTTAAAAACAGCTTGGGGGATTTGACTAAAATTTTTTTTGCACAACATATCTAAGACCCTCAATCAAACTCAAGAAAAAATTAGATGTGCTTTGACCTTGCATTTTAAGTTGGTTACCATGTGTATTTAATTTTTTAGGAATTTCTCAGGCAATAAACGCATTTTCGTTAAAAATGTTTGTTATGTATGTAATTTTTTAATGCAGTTTTTCAACTGCAAATGTTTAAGCTTTTAAAGTTTTTAAATTTGAATTTGAAAACATAGAGAATCGTTCAAATTAAACAAATTTCATACTATGCAGGGAATGTTGGAATTTAGCTGAAAGCGAGTAAAATTACATAATTGCAAGCTAGAGGCATTTAAAATACATTTAACAAAAACCTATCAAAAGCAGCAATTTGAACGATTTTAAACTATGATTTAAAACTTTAATCGAAATTCTAAAATATTTTGAATCTTCAAACAAATTCAACCTTTACGGCAAAATACGTATAGTTCAAAAAGCAAAATACTAAAAAAACAAATTAACAAAATTACAATGTAATTAAAAAAAGTAATTTTTGTCTTCCAAAGAGCAAATCGTATCATCAATTCATGGATTTTTACATCTGTGAATGAGCTGTGTGGCTTTGTCTGTCTCAATTAGCATTCGAAAATGAAAAAAGTTTAATTTTTGGTAAGTGTTAACTACGGCTTAATGATATAAAGTCGCAAAAAAGTTTCGAAAAAGTACAAAAATATGAAACAGAGTTCTTGTGTAAGCTTTACTAATTTTTATTTCATTTAGGCCTTGCTATTTTTTATAATTTTAATGTTAATTGTTAAATTATAGATAATAATTATTCTCCTTGCATGTAAATTTTTCTATCGATTTATCATGGATTTTCAGGTTATTATTATTGTCCTGTCAGGTTGGTCCATTTAAGACCCGTAGCACTGCGGTTAAAAATTTATGTTACTATGTCTTTCTATTTCAAAACCCTGGTAAAATATAAGTCTATACACGGCTCACCCTTGATAGGAAAGTATCATTTTAGTCCTTTAGCATTAGTACATATACCGCCAGACGACTCTTTTTAGTGTATATAGGTCTGTGCACATTTTCCGTCACTAAGGTCGTTTTGAAATCACTGTATGAATTTAATTACAACCAGAGATAACACGCCACTGCATTTAACTTTATAAGAAGAACTTGCATTTGCCTGGTCGTTTGGCCAGGAGAAAGGAAAACTAAAGAAGACCACTTACCGAGTTCAGCCGGGTTTTAAACAGTCATGTTTGCTGGCAGATATTCGACTCTACAGATTTTTATGTTTTTAATTTTGCAATTCATAAAAAATGAGTAAGTTTTAAAAAGCGAAATGTAATATGCAAAATGCAACATTTCAAACTACGTCTTGAATCGTTTAATTTTAAATGAAAAATGTCTAGATAATATTAATAATATTAATATCAAAATATCACAAAACTTGATAGTTGCACAATTTATATCTAAAGAAGCTAATTATAAATCGTATGTATTGAATGCTTTTAAAATAATTTAGCTTTTGAAGGTTCACAATTTTTAAATTCTTTAATTTTGAACGATGAAAATTACAGTGATTTTCTCTTGACAGAAATCTAACTTTTGAAGAAAAAATCCGTCTAGTCACTTTGAAGGCCACTTGATACTACTGAAGAGTTGCCTAATTTTCAGTTTACAGGATTTGCAATACAATTTTTTGAAATTAAATGCCTTCAGAATAAACTCAAAATAATAAAAAATTAGGACACATTCTTAAATTCGAGCTTTAAAAATGAGACTCTGGAAGATTTTAGCAATGAATAATAATTTTAAATAAACTGCTAGAAATGAAACGATTCAAAATTAAAAGAAGGTAAAAGTTGCGTTGCTTAAAATTAAAAAAGAAAACAGTTTAACTATTTGAAATTGAAACATAATTAATTAATTAAATTCTTTAACTATGAATGTTTACAATTACAGAGTTTGAAATTTTGCATGTCACAGCTGTATTTTCAGTTTCTTCTTTCTATAAAGTTTAATTTTTTCATTAAAATTGAAATGGTTGAATTTCGAAAATTATAATCAACAATTTTGTTATTGTAAAATTTTAATCGCTTTAAATTTACGTAAAGCAAATAAAATTTCAAAGGGTTTTTTTTTTATTAAAAAGTTTTTATTGCGCAATTCTTGATGATTTATTTTATTTTTAATTTTGAGTGCAGTTCAACTTTCTTTTGCTTAATTTTAATGTTAATCTATAATTTTTGACGCAATTAAAATTAAAAATTCTAAATCTTTAAGATCTTTAAATTTGAAACTTTCAATTTAGTTCTTAATTTTCAGCAATGAAATTATAATCACTTAAGACTGAAAATTTTATAAAATCAAAAGTTGATAATTTTTAATTATTCAATTTTGAGCGCTGTAATTATAGAATAATACAATTTAAATTTATCTGAATTTTCAATAATCCAATTCCCAAAATTCTAATCTGAAGTTATTTCATTTGGAATATTATGAAATTGTCCGGCTTTCAAATTTTAGTCTAAAATTCTTTAATTTTGAGACCTTCTGGTTTCAAATTTTTTAAATTCAAATTAATCAATTTAAAATGCTTTTATTTAGAAATCATACAAGTTACATGATATAGTACTTATCCATGATATATTAATCATCTGTAAAATTTCTACAATTTAAATCAAAATTAGATTTTTGAATGCTCAATTATAAAATAGTTCAATAGTTCCGAATTTCACTATTAAATCTTTCAAAATTGCACACTTACATATTAAAAGCCTTGATAGTCAGCTTTAAATTTGATAATTTTATATTTTTATATTCACAATTGCTTCGTTTCAACTTTAAAAGTGTAATTGTCTTATTTTTTATATATTCCTTTAAACCGATAAATAATAAATTAAAAGACTTGATAGTTGAGCAATTTTCAGTTTAAATGATTTATAATCAAATTTTTTGAATTAAATGCCTTCAGAATAAATACAAAAGAATTAAAACATAAATTTTAAACTTTAAAATTAGAAGCTTTCAGAACAAGCAGACATTAAAAACTTCACAACATTTATTATATAAGAATGTTAAAAAATAGTAAACATTTCAAAATCAGCTTAGAAAAAAGCAACTTTAAATTGAAAGGTTCAGAATTGTACAGTTTCAAACATTGAAATTATATATAGCCATCATGTTTTGTATTATTTTGATCAATTTTCAATTTTCATTATAATTTTTTTAATAGTCCGATTTTCAAGAAAAGATTTTAATAAATAAATGATCTAAGATTAGAAAAATCTGATTAAAAAATTTGAAAAATAAATCATAATTATAAATGAAGTTTAAAAAAATACTGAATTTTTATCTTGAACGATAAATTTTCTATATTTCTCTTGCGCAAGTTTTAATTTTGCAATTACAATTGGAATGGTTAAATTTTAAAACCTATAATTAAAATTTAACATTTTAAAAATTTTTAAATATTTACATTCACTCTAAATAACTCAAATTTCAACGGTTTTGAGGATAAAAGAGTTTTAATAGCACAATTATTCTTGGTGACTAGCATTTCTTCATTTTTAGATAAACTTCGTATTATTCTTGTAATATTTAATATATCGTAGTAGAATTTTTTTTCATTTTTATTGTTTACCATTTAGAAGTGATTTTTATTTTGCACGTTTTTTTTTAAATATAATTTTCAATGTTTATGATTTAAAAATTTTTATATTGAATGTCAAAAATAGGAGTTGAGTCCTGCCAAACCCCAGCAAGTCAAATTGTGTCAAGTTAAATTGATGAAAAGTCACATTTTAGTCACACCTTTAACAAAAGTTTTAACCAATATTTAAAAAATAGTGTTTTTTATTTTTTCAATTAAGCTATTCATAATTTGAAATCAATTGGGAAAACGAATTTTAAAATTGCTAATATTTGTAATGTTAGGAAATAAAAATGAAGAAGCTTGAATGAGCGTTTTGCGCGCGTGCATTTTTTGCTAGCCACATCTAAGCTTCAAATCTCTATCAACATTATTCCTATATAATTTAGCGTTAGGAAACCTCCTCACAGTAGATAATCATTAATTAAGAGCACAAATAAAACAAAATAAAATAAATTGATTTTAATTTATTAACTCTTCATTGAATTAAATTAATTGTTCAACATCCATTAATATTTTTGATTAATGAATATTCACTGTGGGCCGCACTATTCATTGCAGGGAGGTTTCCCCTATATTCATACAACACAAATTTTCATTCCAGCTATATAATATTTTTCTTTTAAAGATTAAAGACGTGACTCACTGATAATATTAGCCAAAAGAAATGAGAGTGTAAATTTCTAGTTCAAATATTTTGCCAATATCATTGCATTTTTTGAACGATTGTTATAACCAAATCAAAAATAAACATCATAGGTTTAGCTTTAAATTTTTTCTGTATTACATTTACTGATTCGATTAAACAGAAATTCTGTCTAAGAAGAAATCTAGCAAGTTTCTGAATAATACAGAATCAGTGTTTTCTCTCACCCTCTATGATAAATAATTCCATGCAAACTGCAAAAGCGACTATGGGAAACAAAAGTCCTTCCTTTTCATCCCCCGAGGCCGACCCTGACTATCGGAAGAGCAAATATTTATAGAGTTACGTCGACTCTACTATGGTTACTTGCTGCAAAAGGAACCAGAATTGACAATGCTTGAATACCAAACAAACTTACGAAAAAGGAGAAACTGAGGTAAAAAACTGTAGAATAATTTACGGTCCCGATAATCGTAAAACTTGGTTACAATAAAGAAATTTGGTAAAAAATATGTTGAAATTAACTTTAATAATAAAACCTATCTTAGTCAAGATAGGAAAAAAGATGATAAGACAAAAAAGTGCATCAAAAAATGTTTACAAATTTGTTTCTAATTAAATTTTGATAGCAGGCATAGTTTTTGTATTATTAGCAAAAATCAACATTGAAATTTAAAAAATTAAATTTCTGGAGAAGCGACAAAAGATACGAAATAATGAATAGACAAAAGTCGTGCACACAAAAAAAGGGGGAAAATTTGCTGTTAATCGTTTTTTGATAGGATACGTAGTTTTTGTTTGAATAGTAAAGAGAAATTTAAAAATAAAAAAAAATTAATTTCTGGAAACACGACGCAAAGTCAAAAAACATTAATTAACAAAAGTTGGTAGCCTAAAAAAGATCTATAAATTTGTTATGTATTATTTTTTGAAGAAATGCGTAGTTTTTGTTTTAATCATAAAAACAGCAATATAAGAAATAAAAATTTTTGGGCAAGCAATACAAGCTTTAGAAAAAGACGATTGTACCAAAATTGCGCGCCTAAATAAGATATACAAATTTTATATAAATCTCTTTTTGATAGGACGCGTAGTTTTTGATTTAATCACAAAAAATAACATTGATAATAAAATAAAAAAATGGTGGAAAAACAACACCAAGTACAAAAAAAATTAATCAACAAAAGTTGTTTAGCCAAAAAAAAAGAGATAAAGATTTTTTATTTATCACTTTTTGATAGAACGCATAGTTTTTGTTTTATTAGTGAAAAAATATTAAAAATAAAAATGTATAAACAAGTGACAGAAGTTACGAAAAAAGAAGAATTCACAAAAATTGTACAACCAGAAAAGATCTACTTTGTTATTAACCACTTTTTTAAAGGATGCCCCCTGTTTGTTTTGTTCGTAAAAAAACAGCATAAAAAATAAAAATGAAATTTTTGGAAAAACGATAAAAGCTGCGAAAAAAGTTGAATAGCCAAAAAAATGGTCCCCAAAAAAAGATCTTCAATTTTTGCATTCTCATCCTATAATGAGAAGGTATTAGATTTGTCTAAAATTTGACCCCCCCAGTTTTTGTTAAATCTCCATGTTTTGAGAACCCTGAACCCGAAAAAAAGATTTACACGAATGTGTCTGTATGTCTGTCTGTCTGTGAGCACGATAATTTTTTAAAATTCTATGTATCATACTGGCCTTTGTTATACACTTTAAGTGTCAAAAACTAAAGGTCAAGTTCGTTAGCCAGCCATTTTGGATAAAAATGTTAAAAGTGAGCACGTTCTGAAAATTTTTAAGACCAATTTTCTCAAATATTTAAACATTCTATGCACGGTTATAAGTAGTATTAAAAAAGACGAACAATTCATCCTGATGACTTTTCTGATAAAACAAAATAACTGGAGTTATAGCATTTTCAAAATGCAAAAAGACAAATTAAAATGAACATTTTAAGCTGAACAACGCACAATATGAAGAAAGCCCAAGAAAGGAAACCGTGTTTTGAACACCTAACAAAATTATAATAACAACTTTTTGAAAAATGAAAAATTTTAACTTTGATTGCACAAAAAATAATCAAAAATTCCACTTTTAAGTCAAACTATGCAAGATACGACAAAAGATGATAATACCAAAATTTTTCACCTAAAAAAGCTCTACAAATTTGTCTTTATTTATTTTTTGATGCGACGCGTAGTTTTTGTTTTATTCGTAAAAAATAGCATTAAAAATAGAAAAATTAAATTTTTTGATAAACAACACAAGCCGCAAAAAAATAAAGACAAAACTTGTTTAGCCAAAAGAGCTACAAAATTGTTATAAATTATGTTTTGATAGGATGTGTAGTTTTTGTTTTATTCGTGTAAATAACATTGGCAATAAAAAAACGAATTTTTGGAGAAACAGTGCAAGGCGTGAAAACAGAGGAATGAACGAAAATTGTGTATTCAAAAAAGATTAAAAAATTTGTAATAAGTTCTTGTCATAAGAATACATTCAAAATGAAAAAAAAACTTTTTGGAAAAACGACACAAGCTAAAATAACATTCAAACTAATAAAATGTTTCGCCTAAATTATATCTACAAATTTTTTTAGAACCACTTCACGTTTGTGTAAAATTTGACCTCATCCCCCTATTTTTGTCAAATGTACACATTTTGAGACCTTCTATGTGTATGTAGATTTTTAGTTTGTTAGCACACAAACTTTCGGAGAAATTGAGCGATTTGATTGGCCTTTGGTATGCTATCTAACTCTCTTAAACTGAAGGTCGAGTTTGTTAGCCAGCCATTTTGAATAAAAATTTAAAAAGTTAGAGCATTTTCAAAATTATTGATAATATTTTTTTTTAAGATTTAAAAATTCTGTTTACAGATACTTTAAGTACGCAAAAAAAACAAATGATTTATTTCAATAATTTCATTCGATAAAAATCAAAGTACTAAAGTTACAGCATTTGCAAAATTTAACAAAAACAAACGAAAATAAAAATTCAAAGCAAAACAATGCACGGCATTAAAAAAATCAGGATGAGAAAAACGTTGCTTTTTAAACACTACAAAATTATCGTAACAGCTTTTTGAATCGCTTTGGAAATTCATAAATTCAAGTTTTGATTACACAAAAAATAATAAAAAATAAAAAATTCCATTTTGCGGTAAAACTACACAAAATACAAAATAGGATGAATTAAAAAAATGTTGCACTTACAAAAGATCTACAAATTTGTTACAGATCACTTTTTGATAGGACGCGTAGTTTTTGTATCATTCGTAAAAAACTGCTTTAAAAAGAGAAAAATTGAATTTTTAGAGAAACGACACAAGATACAAAAAAAATAAAGGGTCAAAATTTGTTTACCTGAAAAAGAGCTACAAATTTGTTGTTAATTATTGTTTGGTAAAATGCATAGTTTTTGTTCTAATCGTGAAAAAGAACATTACCATTGAAAAAATTAAACTTTTGGAAAACGACGCAAGGTACGAAAAAAAATGATTCAACAAAAAGTGTGCGTTAAAGAAAGATCTTTTTGGCGGAATGCATCTGTTTTTAGATTGAAATTAAAATATGAAATATTATATTTCATTTAAGAATTTATCTTTTTTATGGAACTTCAACTACTTAGTTGAAAGTGAAACTACTTTATTGGTAATTAATCTTTTTGGTTCATGGTTCATCATTTTAGTTCAAAATCCTCTTTTTTACGTTTAATTATTTTATTAATAATTTATATGGTAAAAATTATTTTTTTTAAAACTAAAAATGTAATCAATCCATGTTTGGTTAACAATTTATCTTTTTCAGTTGAAACTTAAACTATTTTTTTTAATTCCTCTATTATGTTGAAAACTACAATTTTTTACTATAAAGTTAATATTGTTCGTTGAAAATTCATTTGTTTTATCAAAAATTTAACTATAAGGTTACAAAGTCCTTTAATATTTAAAATATTTGTTTAATATATTAAAAAATTCTATTAGAAATTATTCTTTTTGGCTAGAAAATCAAATTTTAAATAAAATACAAATTTAGTAATTTGTTTATAAAGAGCATATAACACGGAACGCAAAGCGCACGATCAATGTATTTCGAAGCACGAAGCGCGACGACGAAATCGCGTGGTCGATAGAACATTAAGTAAATTAGTTCTCCTCTTCATATAAAACTAAAGTAATTAAACCAAAAGCATGTTACAGCGATAAAGCTTACTAAGCAAGCATTAGCCCGCGAAGCCCGCAAAAGCGAGTGTATATAACAGAGAGGGTATATATAATTCTAAGAAAATTTGTAGATATAATTAGGGCCGATAGAGCCGTAAGTAAATAAAGTTCCTTTTTAATCTAAAATAAAAACCTAATTTTACAACTACTTCAATTGTAGAGGTTTTGATAATTGTATAATATTTGCAAGTAAACTCCTTAAATCTATTTAAGACCATCACTATGTGCGAACCCTAAGAAGAGCCGAGCGCGAGGCAAAAAGTATCTGAGCGCGTAGCGCAAGGCACATACATTACCGAGCGCGAAGCTCGAGGTAAATATATTATCAAGCGCGAAGTGCGAGATACAACGGCCGCGCGCCGTATACTGGCTCAAACTTGCGAAGCGCGTGATGAGATTGTGCCCGCGAAGCGGGCAAATTTTTTGTTTAAATAACAGGATTGAACATATTTAATTAATTAATTAACTTGTAGAAATATTTCAATTTCTCATTACACATTGTTTAAATTTCATACAGGAATTGTAGCGAAATCAGCACAATACGAGTACCGTATTTGTTCTTCTGAAATTCACGATTAAGGTTATTTATAATATGTACAACAACTACTACCCATACAGAACAATGTTTTTTTTGTAATACCATTTTCAATTGATTGTACTTCTTTCCTCTAAGTCTTTAATTTTTCGTCCCTGGATCTTTTCAAATATCACGCGTAAATTGCTAAGTATTTGATCACTTAAGGCGATGCTACAAAAAAATGACAAATAAATGTGAGAAATATTAAATACATGCACATGTTTATTAATATTTGGCGTTCCCAAAGTTGCAAATGAAAAAGAAAAAAGTTACCTTCTGGAGGAAAAAGCTACTCTTCATCATTGGATGTGTTTGATTTTGCACTAAAAGAAGTCAGGTGGTTCTGTGAAAAATGCCGAAATATAAATACGTATATGATACGGAAGGGATCACGAGACACTGACACTGTTTTAATATTAAATAATCAGTTTATTGTACCTTTGGTCACTGACTAAAGATACTCAGAAAAAATTCAGTCACAATTTGTTCACTATTGTTATTTTAAAAGCCTAACGCCATGACTACAATTCACATAAAAAAAAAGGAAACGACTGTAATACAGGGGTAGTAACCCGAAACGTGGGTAGAGCGGCACTGAGCCTCCCCTCGCCCGACACCAGTACACTAGAGCAGTAGACGTGCAGGTGCACGAGAGAGAGAGAGACGCAGGGCCGTGCACGGACTTAAAGTCACCCGCGAACGCGGAAGAATGAAGATCTCGTTGAAATCTTAAACATTACGCCCACCTTTGTAACATGTCACGAATATCTAGTACACCACGTTCATCTGGTCGGGTGCAAGTGGCCGTAGTGATCCGTAAGAGGTATGCGCCCACCTTGACAGAAATAATGGTGAACAGAAAAGAAAAGAAATAGTTCATGGTGAAACTGAAACAAAAACAGGAAGTTTAACAAGTTTCACAACAGGTCGATTCAATTGACCTGTTGCAGTTTTAAAAGTTACTGAACGAATTTGACCATCAGAGCCTGGATGGGCCATAATTATCCAGGCCAAAGGCCATTTTGTAGGAGACAATTTCTCCTGTAACACGAGCACAAGATCTCCGACCTTTACGGGAGGTTTCTGCTTCTGCCATTTTGAACAAACTTGTGGTTCGTGTAGATATTTGGAAAACCATCT
>JAUELO010000030.1:766593-780206 GCA_032357855.1 Amphibolips quercusostensackenii | reverse complement strand
CATGAAACTGCGGGGCCTTCAGTTCTAGGGAGGTCATAAGCTCGGATGCCATAATTCCAAGTTTCAGTGTACAACACAGGACAAGGTTTTTGCAATGAAATTTCGGGATACTGTATTTTAATTTTTTTGAATTATTATTTTTATTCAAATTTAAAAATAATATAATAAATTGTATGCATGTTCTACCAACAAAAATGCATATTATTTTTAACTTTACAATTTTAAAATCTATGCAATGTTTAAAAAGTGAACTTGAATAAATGTTTTTTCATTATTTATTGGCTTACCTAATTATTGTTCCGACAATGCTTACTTTCATTTCACTTGCTACAACAAATTATAACTGAATAAGAAGTTGAAATACGGAACTTAAAAAACTATTATAAAATAAATATTAGGCACCTATAGATTTTTTTTAATTTGATTAACTTATTAGATTTGTCATTTTTAATTTTTTGATTCTTATGACATTTTCAAAACCAAAAACGCATAAAATGTTTTTGAAATGCATTTAACAAAAACGTAGTCACATTTAAAATGTGTTGATTGTCATATTAGGCACGCCATTTTTAATTTTTTAATTTGAAAAACAAATTTAGAATCCGGGACCCAAAAAGTATTTACAAAATATATTTCATGCAAATCGGATAACATTTCGACATTTGATATCCTTTTTGTATCATCCAAATCTCTATGCGGCGTGCAAAAATGTTATAAGTATAGAAAGCTATGACTAATCAAAATAACAAATTGATTTCGAACAATTTTACTAGCAATCATGACTGGTCATAAAAGCTGTTCTATCTAATTTTTTTTGTAAAATAACAAGATCTTGAAAGATTTAAAAGCTTTAAAACGTTTTATTTAGGAATTCGAAGGACATTTTAGAGAATTAAGCAAAATTTATGTAATCCTAATGAATTATCTAAACCTTATAATGATTTTAAAAGATCTCATAGGATTTAAAAGATTTTAGAATATTTTTAATTACTTCAAGGGATTTCAGAGAATGCTAAAGATTTCAGAGGATTTTTATGGGATGATATTATGTGATTTTTTACGGAATTTAATAGACATAAAAAATGCTCAACATTTTATGATACATCTATAAATTGCAAAGAATTTTACAAGAATTCATCAAATTTTAGGGTTTCAAAGATTTGGTCATTTTAAATATTTCGGCTAGTATATGATTATAAAGAATTTTCTTAAATTTTAAAAGATTTGAAAGGATTTTATGAGATTGATAAGATTTCAGAACATTGAAAAAGATTCTAAGGGCTTTCAGAGGATTTCAAAGATGTACAAATATTTTATTGGATTTTCAAAGGACTTTAAAAGATTTCTGAGAATCTCATTTCAGCAATTCTAGAGGATTTTAAAGACTTTCATTCAGGTATTTTGATAAATTTTAAATTATTTTAAAGTATTTCACAGGACTTTAAATATTTTATTCGATTTGAAAAAAATTTTATCAAATATAATTTTATTTCACGGGACTTGAGCAGATTTCATAATATTTTAATGAATTTCAAAGAATTTATTTACAAGAATTAGATAACTTATGAAAATTTTAAAGATTTAATGAAATAAAAAAATGTTTGCAAAATATTTTGAAAATTCTTAGATATTTTAAGGAAATTTGAAGAATTTCAACAATTTTAGGGCATCTTGAAAGATTTGCAGAAATTTTTAAGAGGTTGAAAAAATTTGAAGTAATTCTGAAAATTTTTAGCAATTTTGAGGAGCTTAAAATATGTTATGTAGTAGTAAGGAATTTTTTAAAAAATTGCGAAAGATTTGGAATGATTTGATAGGACCTATAAGGTTTTAAGATATTTTAAAAAAATCTAAGGGATTTTTGACAAATTTTAACAGATTCAATAAGATTTCAACGGATCATAAAGATATAAAATAATTCAATAGTACTTCAAGGAGTATTGAAAGAAATGTCATAAGATTAAAGGAATTTTGATAGGTTTTCTAAAATTTAAAGAATTTTAAATTTTTTAAATTTCAACGACTAAAGAAACCCTTCCGAATGCTTTTTTTTTCATACTAAAATTTAAAAATTAGAATTTCCAAAACTGATGAGTTCCAATTAAACAATATTAAAAAAGCATAAAGAATTGTATATTTTATATTAGTCTCATATAATTAACGAAACTAACATAACAAAGTGAACATTAGGAAACTAATGAAGTTCCTGATTAGGCATTTGACAATAAAAATAATTTAAATGAAATATTTGCAGATGTAAGTTATTGAAGGTAAACAACTTTAGATTGAATACCTTTAAAATTAAACTATTTTAGAAATGCAAATTCACAGCTATAATTATAAATTGAAATCCTAGAAATTTCAAAGATAATATAAATTATGAGATAGTATTATAAATTGTAGTATCAAATAATATTTAAAGTATTTGTACAGACTTTATTAGTAGAAAATAAAATTTGTGCAAAAAGAACATCTAATGTTATTTAACCAGTTAAAATTAGAGAGTTTTAAATATTGTAAAACAACAATAGATTAAGTGTTTTAAGAAGGTTCAAAATTATATAATATCTGAAAAGAAGCTTTAAAAATAATTATTTCAAGTTTAATTGAACCGTTAAAATTAAGGCAATTCCAATCTTTCTCTGAAATTAAAGTTTTTCTAAATAAGCATATTTAAACTCACATATTAAAAATAATTAAGTTTCAAATTTGGTTTTACGGTTCTCAAAATGCATTATTTTTGTCTAAAGGCTAAAAATAATAACTGACTGAAAATAAATTATTATTAAAAATTTGCATGCAGATGGCGTAAATTCATGTTGCTTCAAGTCAAAAAAATAAGAGGGAATACTTTTTCAACAATTAAAAACTTCTTTTAAATTGTTCAAAATCGAAAATTTTATTTTTCATATCGAATGATTTAAAAAAAAAAACTAATTTCCTGTAAAAAATACTAAGATAATATATTATCGTTAAGGTGTTGTGAATATTTTTTACACATAATGAATTTTGATTAAAAATGCCAATTTACGATAAAAAAGATACTGGGATCATTAACATTATCGATTGCCTGTGATGACTGTTAACATAACCTAAAATTGTTTGAAATTTAGCAATTTATGTTGAAAGCAATACCGGTTTCTTGTGAAAACACGAGCATAACCTAATATTGTACAAATGTCTTTGATTTTTTTCTGAAATCTTATGATAATGTATAAAAACTATCGATTTTTAGTATAAAACGCTGACACAACCTGAAATTGTACAGCAACTGGCGAATTTTAAAATCTAATGATTATCCTAAATTAAGAACATGAATTTCCGACAAAATAAAAAGTAACATAAAAATACAATAAATTGTACAAACGTGCTTTATCTTCTTTGAAATATTTTTGTTTACTGAGAATAACGATTTTCGGCCAAAATAAAGTATCAATGCAAAATCATTTGAAAATTGCGAATCTTGTACAAAATATAATTTTTGTTTGAAAATAAAATTTTTCGGTGTGTGATTAAAATTTAACCTAAAATTGTGTGCAAATTGTAAGTTTTCTTTAAAACATAATGATTTTTAAATGAAAAGTTCAATTTCTCGCAAGAAACACTATCACAATTTAAAATTAATTAAGATGATGAATTTTGTTATCTTAAGGAAAAATCGTGGGATGTACATCTAATGATTTTTATTTTAAAACACCATCATTTTTTTCAAGTATTAATTTCTATTGTAAGACGCTAATGTAACTTTAAATTTTGACAAAGATCGTGAATGATTTTTATTCAAAAATGCCAATTTCTGGCAAAAAAAACGCTAACATAATCGAAAAATTCAGCTTGCTCAAAAATCTTCTATCTTTGAAATCTAAGATCTTTTTTTTTAAAGAACCTATTTCTGGTGAGAAGCATTAACATAAAAGATATATAATATTTTTCATAATTCATAAAACAATTTTTAATTTTATATTGAAGTGCGCAAAGTTATTAAAAACATGATTTTTTCAATTTGCAGAACGTCTTTTTCAGAAGATCTTTTTTCAAATCATATTACTTCTATATTTGATTTAAAAATTTTCAAATTGACATAAAACAACTTCAAAAAATGCAAAGCTAATTAAGTTTTGAACAACAATGATTTTGATATTTCCAATTCACATTGCTACACTAATTTCTTTAGATAGGATATATTATCAACTAAATTAGATCTAAAAATAAAAATAAAAATATTAGGGATGATTAAGGATAAATTTTTCTATAATAAATTCTACTCTGTTTTGTATCCCCGGTGTAGGTTTAATGGTGTAATACATTCTCTTATGTCTCCTATTATAAAAACGTAGAAAATCGGATAAAATTTTTTTAGAGGCATATGACAATGTCTTTGAAATCACTGTCAATGTGTTTATGGACATAAAAATTTTACCTAATTAACGTGTATAAAGTGTGAAACTGTGCCCAGATTCTTGATTATTATTTTTTTTAATTTTAAGGTAATTCAGTCAGTGTCCCAGCAATGAAGATGGTCACCATGATCGTGAAACTTGGCTATAATTTAAAAATTTTATTAGAAAAAATCTAAAAGTAAATATTTAATGATAAAGCTAATTTTTGTTAGCACTTTATAGTATTAAAGGAAATTTCGATTAACTCAGGTTAGATGAAAAGCAAGAACATTGGCAACACGATTACTGCAATGTTCACTTTATATTCAAGAGTATATAATTTAAAATCTTTAAGCATTGAAAATTCATAAATTTGGCCAATATTGCACTTTCTAAGAATTTTCCTGAATTTAAGAAGATATTTTACTGCTCAACATCTAAGAATGGATCAATAACATTTATAAACCTGTTTTGGAATACTTTATAGTAATCTTAGTTTTGTTTTGACAGTAATTTTTTTGTTTATTACAAACTTGGCCATCACACTTACAATTTTTTTCAAGCTAATCTAAACTCAAAAAACTTTCGAAAGCACTTTTTAAAATCATCTTTTGGAATAGCTAACAGCTGCTTCATCGAATTTTGTTTCATTTCCTTTACGCCTTGAAATCATTTTCCTTTCAGATGATACTTCAGTTTAGGGAAAAAGCCAAAACGGGCCGCACAGGGGTCTCTCTTAAATAATGAATACCTGTTTTTGACACTAGCATAGCTGAGTACAAAGCTAGAGCACAAGGTCTGGTACTTTCCGGATGGATATCGTACATACTAATAAACCGTCACAATCTCATGACAAAAAAGTAGCGAGACAAAAAGCACCTAATAATCCAGTGGAAACAGAGAAGCTTCAATGAGGAAATAATAAAATAAAGTTTTTAAAATTTTAAATTTTAATATAAAACAGCTTCAAGGAACGAAAACCCAACCAGGTTTTCAACATCAATAATTTCAAGATTCTCGAGACATAGTGTTACACCACTTTTTATATAGGATTGGAGAAATATTCTTTCAGCTTTAATGGATAAGTTCTGGACAAAACGTCAAAGGATTTATTTTCTGCAAAGTCTAATGGACATAAAACCTTTCAGATGAGAAGCGGCAGGCTAGCATAAGAATTGGTCGATAAGAAAAGGATTCCGGAGAAGAGTAAGGATCTATTAATACGTGAGCATTTTCCCCCATCAGATGATTACTTAAGTCTAAATCGAGACTTGGAAATGAAAGCTCGACCTCACAGATAGTCGGATCACTTCATTGACCAATAGAAAGTATAGGAAGGAAAATCAAGGATATCCTTGTACAGTAATAGGAAAAGTTATTAGTGAAATACTCGAGGGACACATTAGGAAAGGCATTATTGATCCCTTTTATACGCACGAGTAACCAAGCATTTTTTCTTGGATGGTCCATTTTGTCATTCTTGAGAGATAACCTTATTAGTGGTGTGCGGGTGCAAAGTGAAAACATCCTGATCCAGAGATACAATATTCATAGCGGATAAAAATCGATCTCTACTGAAAAAAAAAATTCGAACAACTTAATATTTTGTTGTCCCAACCAACTTTTTTTTGGTATGCCAAAATTTTTTCCTATCCGTACAAGAATTTGATTTAACCAACTGAAATAGTTTATTGCACAAGTACAAATAAAATTATTTTGTTATCTAGACAAACTATTTTTGTTTGTTCAAAAAACTTGATTCGGGTGTCTGCCAAAAAGTTGATGATTTCAGACAATGAAAATTTTCAAAAACAACACAATTTGGAAACCAACAAAAATATTTTTTTAATTAAAAATAACCCAAGAGAGTATGAAAATATAAGACCGAGAGAGCAAAAAATATATTTATAATAAATATAAAATTTTCTTGTTGCTAAAGGGGCTACAGAACATGCGAATATGGTAAAATAAAAGCATTTGAAAAATATTTTAAAAATATGTACAGAACAGATCAAAGTATTTGAAAATTTTGGAAAGATTTTGATTTTCTTAAATTTTAACTTAAGCGTTTCTAAACATCCTCTCATTTTATATCATTCTCATTCATGCCATTATTAATAGCTGTTTTTAATTTAACTTTAATAAATAAATGTATAACAATAATAAAATCTTTGTAACTATGAAATTAATAATTTAAGCTAACGTTAGGAATAGATTAAATCATTATTTTTGAGTTTTAAACTCAAATTGCAAGAGAGCCTGACCAGACGAAAAACCTGTAAACAAGCTGAATTAGAACTCTTTTATTAAATTCTTTACTTAAAAATATTAAACTCTACACTTGATTTTTGTCTTAATTTACCTGCGGATTTTAAAAGAATGTGAAATCGTTTATTCAAATTAAAAAAGAAAAGTTACGTCCAGTAATTTGTTGACAAAATATAGAATTTAAAAGTAAGAATTTGTTTTCGAGCAACAAATTTCCTCTCAACTAGTCTTTTGACTAACACTCCTCTTCCTCTAGCCATCACTTATCTTTTCTTATTTACTTCATTTCTAATTATTTTCTCAACTTCTTCTCACACTCACTCCACCCACTTCTCTACCCATCGTTACTCCTCACTTTCCCTAGTTCGTTGCCGTTTATTTTCCCTGCTTTCGCTCTGCTCATTCCTTTTTACTTTCTGTACTTTCCCTCTCCTTATTATCTTTGCTTTTCTAACGAACACTCCCTTTCCATAATCACCCTCACTTTTAATCATTTTTTCTACTTCTACTCACTCAAATTCACTTGCTCTACTTCTGCTTGCCTCATTACTCTTCACATTCCCTAATTCATCTTCTATCATTTCCTTAAATTTCTCTAATTCTCCCTCACTTTTCCTAATTTCACTCTCATTATTTTCTCTTGTTTTCTCTACTTTCCCTGCTTTCTCTAACCCGATTTCCCCTCACGAACACTACTTCCTCTCTCCTAGCTTACACATACCTTTCCATTTAGGAAAGAGTACGACAATAAATAGCTGTGAATTTGATCTTGAGTGTTTCCACTTTATTTATATATATATACACACACACACACACATATATATATATATATATATATATATATTTATATGGTGCTCATTTTACGATCACTTTGCTTTCCATTAGCAAATGCATTTATTTCCTCATAAAGGAAGCATCAGTGATTTTTTAAATAATAGACAAATTAAAGTTAATATTTTTGTCAATTTAACAATGAAAATTTACAAAAATAAAAAATTACAAAATAATACAAAAAGATTTTAAAACGCTTTTATGTTTAAAGCATATATTTCAAATATTATGAATGAGTGTAACTGCCTTACTCTTCAAAAAGTTTATTAATATTATAGTTAAATCGGCTTCCCTTAAATTAAGTAATCTTTACTGTTATTGCATCAATGTTGAATTATATTAGTAAAAAAAATTTATTATAAAAAACCGTTTCCTCAAATATTATGCATCACCATAGCTTCCTTACTCTTCAATTAAATGTATCAATATTATAGATTAGTTGATTTGTCGAGAATCAATCCATCTTTTTTATTCTCACATCAACTTTAAATGATGAAAATAAGAAAATTTGCACTATAAAAATCGATTTTCAACATTATATAAATAGCGATAACTTTCTCACTCTTTGATAAAATGTGTTAATATTAAAAATCAATCAATTAGTCTCGAACTAAGGAATCTTATATATTTTTGCATTCATTTTGAATTATGTTAATGAAAAAAGTTTTACCATAAGAAACCGTATTTTCAAATATTATGCATTACCATAGCTTCCCTACTCTTCAATGCAATGTATCAATATTACAGGTCAAGCGATTCGTCTCGATTTAACACATCTTTTCTATTCTCACATCAACTTTAAATTATAAATATAAGAACATTTTTACTGAAAAAATCGATTTTTAATATAATATAAATAGCGATAACTTCCTTACTATTTGATAAAATGTATTAATATACAGTCAATCGATTCGTTCTGAACCAAGGAATCTTTTATGTTTGTGCATCAACTTTGAATTATGTTAATGAAACATTTTTTAGTATCAAAAACCGTATTTTCAAATATTATGCATTACCATAGCTTTCTTACTCTTCAATAAAATGTAGCAACATTATAGGTCAATCGATCCACCTTTAAAAAACACATTTTTTCTATTCTTACATCAACTTTGAAGTATGCATGTGAGATAATTTTTACTATAAGGAAAAATTTTAAATAAAATATAAATAGTGATAACTTTCTGACTCTCTAATAAAATGTATTAGTATTATAGGTTAATCTAGAACAAAATGCAATAAATATTTTTAAAAATCCTTTGGCAGTTTCAAGATATGAGCGGTGAAAATAAGACCTTCAAATTTCATCATTTTATTATTTTTTTTTATTCATAATCATATAATATTATTCATCTTGCAACCGTTTTTAAGTTATCGTGTTCACAAAAAAGTGTGACATCCACACATGAACACATACACACGCACATACACACACAATACATTAACACGAAAATCCGGACAATTACTTAGAACATTGTATTAGACATTTTTAAATGGAGAAGCGTTTGATTAAATAAATTTAAAAAATTTTGAAAATGTCACCATTACAAAGCTTTCTCTATCAGGAAGCAAAATAAGTCATTTCAAAAAGGAGCTTAAAGATTTTCCAAATTTTAAGATTAAAATGGTCTGAAAAAATTCCCGGAAAAAAATCCTGTGAAAAAAAGGACATTCAAGCTCATTTAAGAGACAATTGGTTTAAGCTAGGCATTAGGTGACATGATTTGACATTGTGCTTTTCAAAGCATTTCAGAGTCTTAGGTATAATATGGCTAATATCTAGCACTGGATTCTTGAGTACAACTGCGATAGTTGAACACAATCTTGGCACAGAATGCACGTGGAATAAGAGAGTCTTGTCTTGTGAACGTCGTTTTCCCGTCGTTCTGTCTGGCTAAGTTTGCTTCTCTTTCCCTCTACTCCAGTTTTCCCTACACTCCTAACCAAACTTGAATCCAATTTTCCACATCACATCCCGCAAAAGTTACTTCGCTGAGCTCCCAGGGGTCGGGGAGAAAAGCGCCAGGAGGTTGAAGATCCAAGGAGGTTCAACCATTTTTATCTTCATCCCACACCGGGTAAAACAATTTTCAAACATATTGCAGTGGAAACTGGCAGCTCGTCCTTTCACTCGCACAAGAAGGACAACGTATTCACACCCTTCTGCAGATTTTTAAAGAGACATGAAAGGAATGTTGTTTTGACATTTTATGAAATTTTGTTTTCTTTTTGAGAATACTTTTGATTACCGACTTTAAAAAAGCGGTTCTGTGTTTGCCTGTTATAAATGTATGTATGTCCGTAAATTTTTTTCGAACTACTGAACTGATTTTTCTGATACATTATTTGAATAAATATTTTTCATGAGGAGAAGGTTTCAGGTGAACTTACGACAGGGAATTTTAATTCTTTTTGAAAAATTTTTCTGCCAATCGTTTAGATGTCGTTTTAATTCGTTTAGAAGCTCACTTCATCGTTTGGACGATGAGATTGTGTGAGTTATCGAGCAAAAAAGTGATTTGTACCATACTCGCGAGCGACGCCTTCTCAAGTGGTAGTAACCTTTTTTCTAAAAATCAAATTTTCAAAACACACATGCATGCTTTCAGCTTTTTTTATTCCTATAAAGCGTGGCTTAAATCCCACTTTTTAGTTCCGAAGAGTAGGTAGTACTTTTCACTCCGTAAAGAGGGCGAAGTAGCGTTATACGCAAATGATGGATATTTACATCTGCAAGCACGAATTTTGCGATAATCGACTCCTCACCGCGAAAACTGTGGTACCTAAAATTTCCTAAATTAAAAAAAATTTGTGGATTATCCGAATTTCCGTAAATCTTCAAAATTTCCAAAGTTTCTAAAATTTTCAAAACTTGCTAATATTTCTGAATTGTATCAAATGTTAAAAATTTCTAAAATTTTTCAAATTACTAAAATTAGAATAATTTTTAAAATTTTCCAAATTTATAAAATTACAAAAATTTCGAAAATGTCTAAAATATCTATAATTTTTTAATATTTAAAATTTTTTTAAATATTTAAAATGTCTAAGAATATTCAAAATTGTTTTGAAAATTCGCATAATTTATTAATACATTACATTCATTTTTTCAGCACACGGCGATACTTTAAAAAAATGGAAAAAATATTTTTTGGACCATCCTAATATCCATATATTTACTGTATATTAGGGTGGTCCGAGAACCAAATTTTTAAAAATCAAAAACGATTAGTATTTAAAAATATTTCATCATCAAAAATTGTTTGTTATTATAAAAATAAGAAACTGTGGACATTATTGCGACACCATGGAACTAGTTTTTATTACAAATCTTATATTATTATTATTATATAATACAGTATGTATGTGCAGAAGCAAATATAAATTAAATTGTGAATGAATATATTAAATAACAAATAAAATTAAACACGTGAATTTGAAATTACCACAAAACTCATTTTGACTGCGTCTTTTGGCCCAATTTTATGTTGTATTTTCGACATTCATCTTTTGTAACACTAGTATGATTTCTGCTTATATTGAGGAATTTCAGAATCGTTATTTCTATTTTTTTATGACTTAAGGAAATTTAGGAAAATTCTAGGATTTGTAAAATCTATGGCGAATATAATTGATAAAATTTTATTGAACACATGAGAACTTTAAAAAATTTGAGAGTCTTATAGAAATTTGAGAAATTATGAAAATGTTACAATATTTTAAAATTTTAAAACTTTGAAATTTAAGGAAAAAATTAAAACCATTAGAAATTAAAATTTGTTTTAGAAATTTTTAACATTTTATATATTTCGATAATTTTATAAATATTGTAACATTTAAGAAATGTTGATAATTTCGAAAATTTAAAATTTTGTTGGAATATGAAATTTTTTAGATATTTTAGAAATTATAGAAAATCAAAAATTATGGTAATTTCATAAATTTTGAAAATTTCAGAAATTTTCATAATTATAGCAATTTTTAACAGTTTAGAATTCTCGATCATATTACCAATTTTAATATTTTTTCCAATTTCAAAAGTTTTAGATACTTAAGACATTTTGGAAATAAGGAAGTTTCAGAAATTTTAGTAATTTTAAAAACTTTGAAAATTGGAGGCGATTCTATGATTTCAGAAATTTTGGCAATATTAAAAATTTTGAAAATTTCAGAATTCTTGATAATTAAAAAGATTTGGAACATTTTAGAAATTTTAGCAATTTGAGAAACTTAAATAACCTTAGAAATCTAAAAATGTTAAACATTAATTTCAGAAATTCGAATGATTTTTGAAATTTTCAAATTTTTATAAAATTCAGAATATATGATAAGATTAAAAATTTTTAATTTTCAACATATTTTAGAAAATTTTAGAAAATTGAACATTTTATAACATTCTGAATTTTTATAATTCTTATCATTTAAGAAATTCTGAACATTTTGTAAATTAGAAACATCTTAGAAATTAAAAAAAAAAATTTAATATACAGCGATTTTGATAATCCGAAGATTTGCAACATTTATGAAAAGTTCAGGCACCAGAATTTTCGCGGTGAGAGAGTCAATTAACTTAAAATGCGTGCTAACAGATGGATAGTGTTGTATCATTTGCGTATGAAGTCACTCTACTCTTGAAAAATAGAACTTAAGCCTCGCTTCATAGAAATTAAAAAGGGCTGAAATTATGCATTTCTTCTGAAAATTCGATTTTTTAACAAATCTTCTTGTCAGGATCGCTAAAACATCAAATCATATTTAAGGACACGGCTGATCAAAGAACGTCACTACGTAACACTTGAGAAGGCGCTGCACAGTGAGCTATTTGGCAAAATTTACATTTAAGACCTAATATATCTTGAAGTAATTGACCAAAGTGGATGTTCTTTGAACGAAATTGAAGCCTATTAAAAGCACAATAAGGGAAAATTATAGAGAAAACTTTTCCTAAATTTCATAATCTGGGAAATGTGGGAAAAGACCGTCATTTTTTGACAAAAATTATAAAATTGTACTAGAGCTACAGAAAGGAAAGTTTATTTTAGTAGAAGACATCACATTTTATATATTTTTAATACTAAATGCTTATGCTAAATGCATATCCAATATGGAGAAACAAAAGTTGGAACGATTTAGGTAACTTTGAAAAATTGTCGATATTTACATTTTCAAGGTCGCTCAATCCAAATATAACTTTAGAATTTCAAAATCAAAAATTGCGGATCCAATATAGCGGAATAAAAATTGGAAAAATTTGGGCAACTTCAAAAAATAAGTCATATTTATAATACGTTCTCAAAGTCGCTTAATCCAAATCCGATATTAAAATTTGAAAACCAAAAATGAAAAATGATAGATCGGATTTATCAAAACAAAAATCGAAAAATAAAATGCATTTGTTACATTATTTTGTGAAGTTTGTCGCCGAAGATTATGTTCGCGGTAACAGAATTATGTTCGAAACAAAAGAAAACATTTTGTGATAATATTCTTTTTGTGACAATTCCTAAAAGATATGTTTTTAGTGTAAACATAGAAAAAGAGAACGACGAAAGTGATTAGGCGACCTCAAAAACGCAAATATTGATAATTTTATTTGTAAAGGTGAATAAATTTTTCCAATCTTTGTTCCTTCATACTGGGTCAAACATTTTTTATTTTAAAGTTCTGACGCCAGATTAGGATTCAGAACCCCCGACAACGTAAATGTGGACAATTTTCCTAAATTTTTTAAAACTTTTGTTTTGCCATATTAAAAACGTCATTCTTAATTTTAAAACTCTAACGTCAGATTTGGATTCAGCGACCCTAAAAACCTAAAAATAATAAACTTGGTTTAGTTATCATAATGTTTCCGACTTGTGTCTTTATATTGGATTTTTCATATGTAACTGCATTTCTCTCTCAAAGGAAATAAGAAACGCTATTTTTTCTTGCAGATTTAAATTCAGCATTTGAAAATCTATAAAATATCATGCCTTGTACCAAACAAAATTTTTTTTTGTACTTCTAGTACAATTTTATAATTTTTGGCAAAAAATGACGGTCTTTTTCCGCATTTTTTACGTTCAGAAATTTCAAAAAACTTTTTACTAAAATTTTACCTTATTGTGCATTCAATAAGCCTTATTGTCGTTTAAA